>PITA01002058.1:16859-81033 GCA_004023965.1 Spilogale gracilis
AAATATCCAGTGGAAAAAAGACAGTCTCTTCAATAAATGGTGCTGGGAAAATTGGACAGCTACATATAGAAGAATGAAACTAGACCATTCTCTTACACCACACACAAAGGCAAACTCGAAATGGATGAAAGACCTCAATGTGAGGCAGGAATCCATCAAAATCCTGGAAAAGAACATAGGCAGTAACCTCTTTGACATCTGCCACAGCAACTTCTTTCAAGACACGTCTCCAAAGGCAAAGGAGACAAAGGCACAAATGAACTTCTGGGACTTCATCAAAATAAAAAGCTTCTGTATGGCAAAGGAAACAGTCAACAAAACAAAGAGGCAACCCACGGAATGGGAGAGGGTTGATATCCAAGATCTATAAAGAACTACTCAAACTCAACATCCAAAAAGAAGATGAACACATCAAAAAATGGGCAAGAAACATGAAGAGGCACTTCTCCATAGAAGATATACAAATGGCTAACAGACACATGAAAAAATGTTCAGCGTCACCAGCTATCAGGGAAATTCAAATCAAAACCACATTGACATACCACCTTACACCAGTCAGAATGGCCAAAATTAACAAGACAGGAAACAACAAGTGTTGGAGAGGCTGCGAAGAAAGGGGAACTTTCTTACACTGTTGGTGGGAATGCAAGTTGGTGTAGCCGCTTTGGAAAACAGTGTGGAGATTCCTCAAAAAATTAAAAATAGAGCTACCCTATGACCCTGCAATTGCACTACTGGGCATTTACCCCAAAGATACAGATGTAGTGAAAAGAAGGGCCATATGTACCCCAATGTTCATAGCAACAATGGCCACAATCGCCAAACTGTGGAAAGAGTCAAGGTGTCTTTCAACAGATGAATGGATAAAGAAGATGTGGTACATATACGATGGAATACTTAGCCTCCATCAGAAAGGATGAATATCCAACTTTTGTAGCAACATGGACTGGATTGGAAGATATTATGCTGAGTGAAATAAGCCAAGTAGAGAAAGTCAGGTATCACATGGTTTCATTTACTTGTGGTGCATAAGGGGTAATATAGAAGACAGTAGGAGAAGGAAAGTAAATGGGAAGTAGGGTAATTCAGGGAGAGAAATGAAATATGAGAGACTTTGGACACAGAAACAAACTGAGGGACTTGGAGGGAGGGAGGTGGGGGGATGGGAGAGCCTGGTGGTGGGTACTGAGGGCACCTATTGCATGGAGCACTGGGTGTGGGGAATGGGCAATGAATCTTCGAACACTGAAAAAATAAAAAAATTAAAAAAAAAGAAAGTCAGCCTTGCTGGGTAAAAAAAAAAAAAGTTCTATATGATATGTATAATGACTTTATAATAAATATTATTACATGTAGTACTCTACTGCTTAATACTAATAGTAATTATTTAGTAAATAATTATTGAGGAATAAAGAGCTAAATATTATAAGGCAACAAATAATATTTAGCCAGTTAATTTAAACTTATAATTGTATAAGATATTTACTTCCTAGAGCTCAAGGCTGAGACCTCATAGATAATTTGCTTCAACTCTTAAATATCATGCTTCATTAGCAGTGTGGAATTTCAGCCCCCATTCACTAAGCCTGAAGCTTCTGTGCCCTACATTCTTGTGCCTTAGCTTAAAGCAGTGTCTGTCAATAGTGTTCAAGACTTTTGAAAAAGTCATATTAATAGCCAATAAAGAAGGGCCATTATGTTAATCCACACAGCACACCCCACCACGATCAGTCATCACAGAGAGGCTGCATGGCACTGAATAATGGCCATAATACAAAAGAGTTGGGGGAAAACAGGCATTTGTCTCGTGCAATCTTACTGGACACTCACTTTGCATCCCGGAGCCTTTGTCCTCCAAATTGTCAATAGATACCATGTCTCTAAGTGGTCATGTTAGTTAGAGGAATAATGATACATCAATTAAAAATATTCCTATTTCTGGGGCGCCTGGGTGGCTCAGTTGGTTGAGCAACTGCCTTCGGCTCAGGTCATGATCCCGGAGACCCGGGATCGAGTCCCGCATCGGGCTCCCAGCTCGGCGGGAAGCCTGCTTCTCCCTCTCTCACTCCCCGTGCTTGTGTTCCCTCTCTAGCTGTGTTTCTCTCTGTCAAATAAATAAAAATCTTTAATAAATAAATAAATAAAAAGAATATTCCCATTTCTGACACCTCCCTTCTATACCTAGATGAATGTCGGTGCTGCCCTCATCATGTCCATTTGCCAACCAGCAAACGTGGTAGTATTAAAGGAAGGGGTGAGTTAATGATGCCAAGGACCCCGGTCCCTTACCAGTAACTCACCTTAAATGTTCCTTTTTAGGGAGAATCCTCTAACTCACCAGAATAAGTGACATGGATATTTGTATGATGTTTTGAGTCTCATTAGCTTCCAAGAACGAGTTTCCACCCTGAGTCAATAGGAAACCCAGGAAAGCTACCAAGTCCAAAGGAAACCAGTTTTTTAGCATCCACTATGCACCAGGTTCTTGGAGTTTAAGGCATAGAAACCCATTTAAATGAGGGTAGGTATAATGGGGAGGGGGGTGGCAATAATTCAGGGAATCAAGGAAGTCTTCCAAAATGGAAGGGTCATCAGTGTGCACGAGTCTGGAAACACAGTCAGTTCTAACCAAGGCCTTGCCCCCATCTGGGAAGCCTTGCTCACCAAGTCTGCCTGCGCCTCACCTGTTTCTCACTCACATTGGCTCTGGTTCTCACTCTCTCCCTCGCCTCCCTCCTTCTGTATCCTTATCTCCTGCTTGGCCCAATTTAGCTATCTCAGCCTTGCTCTACATGACCTTTCAGCCTCCCATGGACTAAAATTTCCCCCAGGGTCTCCTAATTCAGATTCTAGACAGAGGGAATGCGATCGCTGAATCCATGACTGAATAGAGTCATGAATGAATCGATCAATAAATTCAGCATTCCTCTCCTTTCAGTTAGAACCTTTAAAAACACTCTGCGGAACTCACTTAATTGCCTAAAACATCCACAGGTAGAAATTTGCAAAGATGATTCCAAGTAAGCATGTTAAGCCATGCATTTCATCAGGAAGGAGATCTTGTATGTAATATTTTGATGTTTCCGTTGTATTTATGCTCCTGAACCGTATCTATTAAAATGGCATCATGTTGAATAAGTTCAAATAAAATGTAACAAAACAAAATCTTGTATCTTTCTTCTTAATATTTTATTTATTTATTTGTCATAGAAGGCACACAAGAAGAGGGGAGCAGAAGGCAGAGCAGGCAGAGGGAGAAGCAGGCTCCCAGCTGAGCAAGGAGCCCTACATGGGACTCGATCCCAGGACCCTGGGATTGTAATCTGAGCCAAAGGCAGAGGCTTAACCACTGAGGCGTCCCCAAAATCTTGTATCTTATAAGTCAGACACTTGTCAAGTACTTTATTGTTTCATTTAATCTTTATAACACCTGAAGAATAGGTATGATTATTAGGCCCCCAAATGAAAACATTTAGGTTCACAGGGTTTAGAAATCATCTTCATACTGTCAGAGCAGAGGCAGGATTCCCATAGGGTCTCTCTGACGTAGCTTCTGTGCTTAGCCCTTGCCCTATGGAGCCTACTTCGTACTCCTCAGTGAAAAAAGATGTTTAAGCCCTGTGTTACATAAATCCACTTAATACAGACAATTTTGCTAAACTTTTAGCAGTTAAGCATTGTGAGTAGTCAGCAATTAACCTGAAAATATAATGGATTGGTAAAATGAGAAGTTGACATTTATCATTTTTAAAGTTTCTCTTAACTTGAGATGTTTTAAACACTGGCAATTGATTCAGAACCCTGCACTTGGGAGGATGTTCATGTCAGCCCCCACACTGTTACCGGTCAGCATTAGTAGGACAGAGCTGAGGTTATACCTTATTCACAGTGGAGGCATCCTGTGGAATTCTTCCTGACTTGCAAAGTTTAAAATAGCATTTCTAGATTCCAACTCTAATTTCCCCGTCATTTAAAAATCATTAGCCACTACTTTAAAATGGACATAAATTCACATAGTTTAAAAAGCCAAATCCAATATGTAATGTTTAATGGGTATTTTCTTTTGGACTGTGATTATTTTTTTTTAAGATTTTATTTATTTATTTGACAGAGAGAAACACAGCGAGAGAGGGAACACAAGCAGGGGGAGTGAGAGAGGGAGAAGCAGGCTTCCCGCCGAGCAGGGAGCCCGATGTGGGACTCGATCCCGGGTCTCCAGGATCATGACCTGAGCCGAAGGCAGTCGCTTAATCAACTGAGCCACTCAGGCGCCCCTGGACTGTGGGGTCGCTTAACCAACTGAGCCACTCAGGCACCCCTGGACTGTGATTATTATATATTTTGGGGCTCTCAAGTATACACTACTCTGCTGTTATCACCAGTAAGCCACCATGTCATTTCATATCCAATTCTGTTACTGTAAAGTAGGATGCCTTTGGCCTTATTACACGAGATCACAGCAGCTGTCCGTCAGTGCATCCCTTGTCTCCATATAGCATTTTTACCCATGACAGCCCAAAGATTGTCTTTCCATTCATCTAAATCTCCAACAAAGAGAGATGTGCCTTCATTATCTACACAATGACCTCAATTTTCCCTTGCCCTCTGGGTATGAATGCTGTCGGAAAGGGCTCCACATCACCTGGAATTCCATGTTGCATTTCTTCAGCGAGCTGAGCTCTAGATGCAGCACAGGGAAGGTTCTTTTAAGCCATATTTCAGTTCTCCTTTGGCTCTGTTTTTGTGCCCTGCTAGGATCTTGACTCTAAGGTCATAATTCAGGTCCAGTCTCTCATATCATCATGGTACCTTACTGCACTGAAGTTTTCTTCTCTCTCATAAAGACATTTTCATTGACCCATGAATCTGGGCGTGAATCTGGCTCTAATCCCTTCCCCAGGCTTACAGGTTCTTTTATTAACCTTGCTTGTATTTCAAGTATATCTTGAGTTTTGTAGAACTATTTCAAAGAGAAATCAAGGCAAATGTGTCTTTAAGATCTGAATACATGGCAGAAGTTTTTGCAAAATATTCACTGGCTTTTCTCCCTTCTTTCTTTCCTTCCTTCCTCCCTCCCTTGCTTCCTTTCTTTTAACCTTCTCCTATTAAAAAAGAAATATTTGGCAGAACACAGGCAGAATCTATATGAATTCATCATTCAGTTCTTCATCAATCAACTACAATACAAATCAATTTTGCCAACCACTTCCCTTTCTTTGAATAGCACAGGCAAAATATCAATATTCAACCCATAAAGCACAAAAAGAGAAATATTCTTTTTTTTAAGATTTTATTTATTTATTTGACAGAGAGAAATCACAAATAGGCAGAGAGGCAGGCAGAGAAAGAGGGGCAAGCAGGCTCCCCGCTGAACAGAGAGCCCAACATGGGACTCGATCCCAGGACCCTGAGATCATGACCTGAGCTGAAGGCAGAGGCCTAACCCTCTGAGCCACCCAGGCATCCCAAAAAGAGAAATATTCTTTTTTTATTATTTTTTATTTTTTTATTGTTACTTAAATTTTTTTTCTAGTGTTCTAAGAGAAATATTCTTTTTTTTTTTTAAAGATTTTATTTAACAGAGAGAATCATAGCCAGAGAGGGAACACAAGCAGGGGGAGTGAGAGAGGGAGAAGCAAGCTTCCTGCCGAGCAGGCAACCCCACGTGGGACTCGATCCCGGGTCTCTAGGATCATGACCTGAGCTGAAAGCAGTCGCCCAACAAACTGAGCCACCCAGGCGCCCCCAAGAGAAATATTCTTAAAAATTAATTGGCTCAGTAGAAAAAAAATACATTGAATAAACTAATATTAGCTGATAACATTTCTCCTAGGTTAGGTGTTTCTATCAACCTGCTAAGGAGAGAAAAATCCGAGCTGGAGGACCAATATTCCGAGCCCTTTCTGAGGGCTTTGTAGCTCCCTGCGGCTGTACCTGTCTCGAGGTTTCTAGAGATGGCAACTTCACTTCCAGCAATTAATTAATACAATAATTAAAATAACAAGACAAGCTATAGCTTTTGTTCCTGACTGCCTTGCAAATTGCACCATACGAAGCAGTAGTTCTTTGCATCTGCCTCATGCGTCTGACTCCCCCACATACGTCACTTATCCTATAAATTAGGAACCAGCCATAACCATTAAGCACTACATTGTTATTCCTTATTTTGATTAATTCTCTTCCTCCAGAGCACATGTTGAGATGACGGCATCTGTTCCAAAGAGCTCCCATCTGGAGAGCTGCAGTTCTCGTTTCTTTCCATCTGTGTATGTACGATTCATTGTCATGAAATGGGTTTTAAAAGTAGTATTAAATATTTGATTTAATTAACCCGCAGAAAATGTCAGTCTTTTAAAACTTCAAACCAAGGACAGGAAATGTGAGATTAGTATAAGTAAAGTCGTTCCATCCTTTAAAAAAAAAAATCACATGTCTAATACTGTCAGTATGCCTTGTATTTGTAGCAATAATTGATTAATACAGTGTGCATATACTGCCCTTCCCAGAGTGGAATCCTATTACTATGAGTGTTCAATAATGTACATTGTAATTAATGATTTTTTTTCTCTGAAACTGAAATGCCAATATGATTGTAGTGCATTTGCTGAGGACAGCGTTAAGCAGAGCTTCTCAAGAAGAGAACTAAAATAAAAGACAACAGCCCGCTTACTACAAAAGGCTTGTGTGTCAATGAAACCTGCCTCCTTGGAACGTTCAGTCTTGGGCAGAGAGAAGAGTTTCGGGCTCAGTCTCTGTACTGAGCCTCAGTTTCTCCATCTGTAAAATGGGCATTCAAGGAGACAGTATCTGTCAGGTACTAGAGACAGGGAGTTTTCCTTCCTAATGAGAACTTAATTGTTTTATAGTCAAATAATGTGGGAGTTTATCTTTAAATAGTCCTTCAGATGAAACATGTCATAAACTTGCTAGCTTTTCTACACGTCTGTAAGTTTTTAAATAAGGGCACAATGGAAAGGCCTTATATATTTTTTTCTTTTTGATTTACGATGTCATCTGCATGCTGAGCACACACTTTTGATTCTCTTCTTTGTGGAAATCCCATTAAAATAATAGTACAGGGATAAAAACAGGAATAAAAGCAAGTTATTCAGAGGGTGAACCTTGTAGATGAGAGATTTAAGCAAATTTCTGGAAGACAGCAACTGATAGAAGTTTAATAGCTGAGGAGGTGGCAGTTTGGAATATTCTAGGAGGTAGCTGTGCTGGAGAAGGGAACCATTCTTCTCAACAAAGCTCCAGGGTGGTTTGGGGTTCACATATGACAGATAGGTATGAAAGAGGAGCTAAATGGGAGCACCTGGGTGGTTCAGTCAGTTAAGCGACTGACTTTGGCTCAGGTCATGATCTCAGGGTCCTGGGATCAAGTCCCACGTGGGGCTTCCTGCTCTGTGGGGAGTCTCCTTTTCTCTTTCCCTCTGTCCCACCCCCAGCACATTCTCTCTCTCCCTCCATCCCTCTCTCTCTCCCTCAAATAAATAAATAAAATCTTAAAAAAAAAAAGACATAGTACTCACAGAAAGTACTTACATAAGGGGATCCTCAGAAAGCAAGAACGAAACTTTAGGTCATAGGCTAAGGCAAGATACAGCATGGTGACCAGAGTTTACATCATTGTATTGTGGTAGTTTGCAAGTTGTTACTAGAGTAAATCTTAAAAGAAAACATCACAAGAAAAAAATTGTTAGTATGTGGTGATAGATGTTAACCAAACTTATTGTGGTGATCATTTTGCAATACGTACATATATCAAATCACTATGTTATACACTGTAAACTAATATAGCACGATATATCAACTATATCTCAATCTTAAAAAAGAAACCAAGAATCAGCTCTTTGAAATCAGAAAATTTGGTAATGAAAAATTTAAAATCAAAGGAATAATTGGAATATAAAGTCAATGAATTTTCCCCCCAAAGAAATAACGATAAAAACAAAACCTCAAAGAAACAGGTAATAGGAGAAAAAAAGAGAGACACAGAGGATCAAGAGACACAGAGGATCGATCCATTCCACTAGTAAAAATTCTAGTTAAGGGGGATCGTCACAAACCAAGGAGACTAAATGAAAAAAAGAACTATCCAATGTTTTATTTCCATTATATTATTCTTTATGCCCCTTCATATATCTTAAATGTGTCCTAACTTTTAAAGACCCAGACTCAGATATATCATTGTGAAATTTTGGGGCACCAAGAATAAAAGAATATTCTATTTTCCTGAGAGCAACAATAGGTCACCCGCAGGAAATAAAACTCGACTGCATTAGCCTTCTCAGCAGCTAATTTCTGAGGAAAAATAGTTTTGAATCAAAGGTGCCATACAAACTCTGTAAACTTAGAGTGGGAAATGGTCATTTTCCTTTTATGACATGCAAGAACTCAACAAGACTGCACTATTTCTGAAGAATTTACCTGAAGGTGAACACCAAGACAGAGGATAAGGGATCTAAGAAACCATGTCACTAACTAGGCATCTAGTGAAAGCATACTTGGAAGTGACCCTTGAGCAGCTATTCTGAAAAAAAAAAAAAAAAAATCAGTCCATGTTAGAATGTGAAACTAGGGGCGCCTGGGTGGCTCGGTTAGTTAAGCAACTGCTTTCAGCTCAGGTCATGATCCTGGAGACCCGGGATCGAGTCCCACATCAGGATTCCTGCTCAGTGGGAAGCCTGCTTCTCCCTCTCTCAGTGCCTCTGCTTGTGTTCCCTCTCTAGCTCTGTTTCTCTCTGTCAAATAAACAAATAAAATCTTTAAAAAAAAAAAAAAAAGAATGTGAAACTAGACCACTCCAAGAGATAGGAGAAAAAAAATTCAATCGACAGAATCAATAAAATATGCAAATAACAGTGAATAAGGTCCATTATTTTCCATTCACCAACAACAATAAGAAAGCAATCAGAAAGTAGGAAAAAAATCAATTAAAAATCACAATTCAGGAGTCTCTACGTGTCTCACTTGGTTAAGCATCTGCTTTCAGCTCAGGTCATGATCTCAGGGTCGCTGGGACTGAGGCTGCAGTCAGGCTCCCTACTCAGTGGGGAGCCTGCTTCTCCCTCTCTCTGCCTACTGCTCCCCCTGCTTCTGCTCTCTCTCTCAAATAAACAAAATCTTTAAAAAACCTAAAGCGTGGAGCACTGAGTGTGGGGAATGGGGAATGAATCTTGGAACACCGGAAAAAAAATTTTTTTAAGTAACAATAAAAAAAATCTAAAAAAAATAAATAAAGTATATGTAACACATATCTTAAAAAAAATCACAATTCAAATATGCAGCTATTAAACTGGAGTATGGTTCTGAATAACTGACAGAATATAAGAACGGAGAAGACATTGACTTTGATGCCCAGAACATTTCCCTTGGGGAGGTTCAAGTTTCATGACAATGAAACCACAAAGAGGTGTATGTTCGAAGCACATGACAGAGCTCTGTGATGAACTAATCATGACTCCTAAAAGAGTAAACACTGTTTTTTTTCTGTTTCAACACATGGAATCAACCTATAGATAAAGTTAATTATGATTAAAACAGAATATAAATTTATCAACATTGATATCATAAAGGTTAGAAGACAGTGAACAGAGGGTCAAGGAGGGAAGAGTGTAGAAGAAAGGGTCAGGGGATTAATATTCTCATCATAAAAGGAGCAATCATGGGAGCCTTTGAAAACCCATGGGATAAGACATAGTTTTTAGCATATTATTTACAATTATAAGGAAACTAAAAACAGAAATACAAAAATACAAATTGGAACAATGGAGGAGCCAAATCTTCACCCATGATAGCAGAAAATCAATATTTAATAGCCCAAGTTGACAGATCAAGAAGTGGCGATGTAAGTATGTAATTTAGAGATGCATTAGGTAACCACTAACAGAACCTACAACATAAATGGCTGCTTGGGAGAGACAGGCTGGAAGTGAAGAGCACCAACGTGGGGACTGGTCTTTTCTCAGTAGAAGTAGTTCTGAGCTGCTTGAATTTTTTCGCTATGTGTTTTATGGCTCGGATTAAAAAAATACATTTTAAAAGTCTAAATTATGATACTTTATTCCATTTACATAAAATAATTTAACAAGGAGTCTAAAAACTCCAGGCCTCTACTAAGTACCTACTCTCCACAGCTATAATGAAATAAAACCGAGGTTCATGGGGCGCCTGGGTGGCTCAGTCGGTTAAACGTCTGCTTTTAGCTCAGGTCATGATTCCAGAGTCCTGGGATGGAGCATTGGGCTCCCTGCTCAGCAGGAACCCTCTCTCTCCCTCTTCCACTCCCCCTGCTTGTGTTCCCTCTTTAGCTGTGTTTCTGTCAAATAAATAAATAAAATATTTTAAAAAATTAAAATAAAAACAAGGTTCCAATTATGTAGATATGTTTTGAGATACCAATATGCCTTTGTGAATGAAAAATAATACCATTTTCCAGTTTCAGTGTTGAGTTTCATCTTATCTTTATTTTTTATAAGATTTTTAAAATTTTACTTTTATTTATTACCAGAGAGAGAGATCACAAGTAGGCAGAGAGGCAGGCAGAGAGAGAGGAGGAAGCAGGCTCCCCGCTGACCAGAAAGCCCAACATGGGCCTCGATCCCAGGACCCTGAGATCATGACCTGAGCTGAAGGCAGAGGCTTTAACCCACTGAGCCACCCAGGCACCCTTATTTTTATTTAATTCCTTAAAAAATTAAAAATAGAGCTACCCTATGACCCTGCAATTGCACTACTGGGCATTTACCCCAAAGATACAGATGTAGTGAAAAGAAGGGCCATATGTACACCAATGTTCATCGCAGCAATGGCCACAATTGCCAAACTGTGGAAAGAGCCAAGGTGCCCATCAATAGATGAATGGATAAAGAAGATTGGCACATATATACAATGGAATACTACGTCTCCATCAGAAAGAATGAATATCCAACTTTTGTAGCAACATGGACTGGACTGGAAGAAATTATGCTGAGTGAAATAAGCCAAGCAGAGAAAGTCAAGTATCACATGGTTTCACTTACTTGCGGTGCATGAGGGGTAACCTGGAGGACAGTGGGAGAAGGAAAGTAAATGGGAAGTAGGGTAATCCAGGGAGAGAAACAAAACAACAGAGACTTTGGACACAGAAACAAACTGAGGCACTTGGAGGGAGGCTGGGTGGAGGGATGGGAGAGCCTGGTGGTGGGTACTGGGGACACCTATTGCATGAAGCACTGGGTGTGGGGAATGGGGAATGAATCTTGGAACACTGGGGAAAAAAATTAAGTAACAATAAAAAAAAAAACATTTTACTTACTTATTTGATAGAGAGAAAGAGCAAGAAAGCACAATGAGGGGGAATGGCAGAGGGATAGGGAGAAGCAGACTCCTCACTGAGCAAGGATCCCACATGACCTGAGCCAAAGGCAGATGCTTAACTGACTGAGCCACCCAGGTGCCCCCTGATTTTAATTTTTTTTTAAAGATTTTATTTATTTATTTGACAGAGAGAGAGATCACAGGCAGGCAGAGAGAGGAGGAAGCAGGATCCCCGCCAAGCAGAGATACCAATGCAGGCCTCAATCCCAGGACCCTGAGATCATGACCTGAGCTGAAGGCAGAGGCTTTAAGCCACTGAGCCTCCCAGGCACCCTGATTTTAATTTTTTAAGTTTTCAATTGAAAACAGATGATGAAGACAATGACTCCTTCCTACCCAAATATTTAAACTAGAAGATCTTTTTCCCTGAACTTCATGTGAATTTACATGGTACTCAAAGTTTGGCAAAAAAAAAAAAAAAAAAAAATGTTTCACTCTGATTCCTAAGACAGGCTAATAAAAAGAACTGAAGGGGGGGGGAAGCTGTAATTATTTACTTATTTGTTTGCTTGTTTATTTATTTATTAAATAGGTTAGGCTTCATGAATTTGCGTGTCATCTGCCATGAAGGGTCTAATCTTCTCTGTATTGTTCCAGAAATCTGCACTTAAAAAAAAATTTATATAAGAAGTATCAACTTAGAATCAAGCATTCTATGTTACATTTGATTATTGTACAAATACTGTTTAGAGTTTTTCTTTTTTTTTTTTTAAGATTTTATTTATTTGACAGAGAGAAACACAGCCAGAGAGGGAACACAAGCAGGGGGAGTGAGAGAGAGAGAAGCAGGCTTCCTGCCAAGCAGGGAGCCCCATGTGGGACTTGATCCCAGGTCTCCAGGATCACGACCTGAGCTGAAGGCAGTCGCTTAAGCAACTGAGCCTCCCAGGCGCCCCTGGTTAGAGTTTTTTCCTTATTTTTAAATATTTTAAAAATCCCTGTATAATTAACATACAGAGTTATATTAGTTTTAGGTGTCACAATGTCTTTTTTTTTTTAAGGAAGAGAAGGAGCCCTACTTTTTTTTTATGAATTAAAAAGTAGTTTGCAAGTTGAAGGTTTCTTCTTACTTCAAATAGGCCAATTAGAATGTAACCTAATGATTCTTACCACAAGGTGGGCTTTCCAGAAGCAGATATTGAAATGAAGTCTGAAAGGAAGATGTTACTGGGAAGCATCGCGGTGGAAGCTTGTGGGAAGAACAGGCACAGAGAGGTAGAGGGGGAAAGGAGCTACAGCCTTCATAAAGCCCCTGGACGGGTGGGGCGCTACAGAGCAAGCAATGCCTAGAAAAGTTGTCCCTCGGTGGAGTGAACTAGCTAGGTCTTCATAACTCACCTCTAGATGCAGACTGTCTAGGGCAGGCATGATCTCAGGCCCAGCTGCTGTTTGCCTTCAGGTAGGCCCTGAAGAAGCCGTCACCTGGGAGCTCTGTCGTGACTGAGCTCTCCACAGCTCAACAGTGAACCTTCCTTGAGGGGGATATGGGTGGCCCATCTGCAGGTCTGCTTTCCCACTGACTTGTGATAGTGTGACAGCTAAATGCAAAAAAACCCCACCTTTCTCATTAATTGAGAAACACGTGTGGTAAGCACAGAATGGGCTTAGCTGTTCTGGGCCCCCAACAGCTGCAGGAGATGGCCTTGACAGTGTCCTAGACGCCGTTGCTCCTGCTCAAAAATCACTTTCGTGGGCACACTTTGGAAACATCCTTTTGTCAACTTCTGTTGACCTTGCCTCCTTCGCCTTTGGATCTTGACTCCACCCCTCCGCTGAGTCTCCTCTGATTCACCACCTCATTCTGGACTGTTGCAAACCTTCTTGCAGGGACCTCAACCAGACAGGAGGTAGAAAGCCACAGATCACCAGATGGGTTCCAAGCAGCCCACCCCATGGCCCCATGGCCCCCACTGCCAGGAGCAGGATCTCAGACAGGGGTGGCCCTGAGGCTGAGCAAGTCTGAGACCTGAGCAAAGACAAAGCAAGTCTGCCCTCAGAAGTGGCTCTAGAGTTCGCTGAGCCAACCACCCATTCATCAGCTGTTTCTGCCTGCAACACTGACTTTCCTTAGGGTGTTCAACAACCACCCCCTTTCTCAGGTTCCATGGGTCAATGAGGCTGACAGGCCCGGAAGGCCCAAGGTGGTCCTCTGGCTCAGGTCTGTCTGGTCAGTTGGTCTGGATGTAGCGACTGGGTCAGAAAAGGACACTTGGCCCAGTCAGGGCACTAAAACTCTTTTCCAAGACTCATTATTGTAAGGGAATCTTTCTCTCCGTGGACAACGCTTTGTGGAAAGCTATGTGAAGCCTCAATTCAGCCACGCATAAAATGGACATTTTAGCCACAGGAGCCGATAAGTTCCTATCTATCCCTAAACTAGTTTGAAATGGGATTTTCTATTTGCACCCAGAAGAGTCTGAGCTAATACAAAACCTATGCCCACCTCCTTACTAAGTGCTGGTACAGTTGATTTCATGGTGAACTCGCCACTCTTGTTTGCACCAAATCAAAAGCCTCTTTGTAAGTTCACCCTTTATTTTGTCCCATGGAGCTATGGCAGGCAGAGGCATTCATCCAAATACTGTGTTACAGAGGTGGTTCTCAGACTTGGCAGCACATCAGAATCAGCTGGGAAACTTGAAAACTGGAGATTCCTGGGCCTCACCCTGGTCTACAGAATCAGAATTTCTGAGTGTATTGTGTATGTGTATTTTTAAAGAGCTACAGAGATGATCTTCACCTCAGATTTAACTGATCCCATAATGCCAAGTAATTATTCTATTAAATGTAATAAATTGGCCAGCTGAAATATGGTCATGTGCTCATCTCCTATACGTTTGTGTCTGGTCCTTAAGTTCAACAAGCAAACATGCATTCTTCCTAAAGAAACAACAGCAGCTCCTGTGGAAGAAAATTGGAGTGGACGAAAATGAAGAAGTAAATTTGCCATGAAACTAATAAAGCTTAAGTTTCATGACTCCTCATGGGAAGCACCTGTAAGTGCTTCCATGGACATATGTTCTTGTAAAATTTATAGGAGTGCAATATCTTAACCACAAATGATTGGGGCCACTGTTTCTTTCCCACCGCAGCTTCTCCTTAGTCAGTTCCCTTTGTGTTGGGTTCTGTAGGAGGAGGCACAAGCATTTTTGGATCATGACTAAGGAAGCTGATGGGTTTACATCTAGTTTTGGTTTAGTGGGATATGTATGTGTTTTACAGACTCTTCTAGCTGCCTCCCTACACGAATGATTGTTAGTAATGGTTCCAAACCCACTGTCCCAACACAGCTCACCTTGATAAATGAAGGTACAGGGTCCGATGTGAACCTCATAACAAACCCCAACATTAGGGACCCCTGAAGACAAGCTGGCCCACGAGTGTTAACAGTTCAGAAAGTATTCAAGATTAGCTTCTGCAACAACAAATCTCTGAAATGCCTTGAAATCCTATAGTTCGTCTGTGAAAGACACTGAGAGAAGTTCTCCTAAAATTGATAACAATCCTAAAAAATGTACCAAGAATAAGTTGTGAAGCCAAAAGAAATCTTTCCACACTATCAATCATTAAAAAAAAAACATCATTTCACCCAGGGCAACAAAACAAAACAAAAACATCATTGCCTCCACCATGATGATTCACCATCAATCCATTACTGGATTGATCCAATCAGAGGAAAGTCTGATTTCTCTTTCTATTTTCTCCATGGAAAGCTGGACAAAATCACTGTTACAAGAATAGGCCACCAAGAATATGTAGGCAAGAATTTTATCAAGTTGTGTATCAGATAGGTAAGTATTAAATATGTTTTTTTTTTAATTTTGAGATCTTCCCAGAGTTTTCAGGTCTAAGTATTTTGTTGTTATGGTGGTCACTTACATGATGATCCTAAGTGAATACTCAGCGTTGTGTCTAATAGTTTGAATTATTTAAAAAGGGTCTCCCAAAGTGTCTTATGGGCAGGCCCACAGATGCTCCTTGTGGGACAAAGTAAGCACCTTTCCCCTGTGTGCTGGTAGTAGATGTGATACACCCATGGATCTGCCCTCTACAGCTGCCTGAGTCTCCAACACCCATGGATCTGCCCTCTACAGCTGCCTGAGTCTCCTGAAAACCAAATCTGCTGATTATTAGTCAGCAAATGCACTGTTGATGGATTTAATGACTCTGTAGGAATGAGTCAGTAATGACTCTGAAAAAATCTGTGTGGACAGACAGATAAATAATACATCATTTAAAGGTTTTAAACTCTTAGTGTTTTGGAAGAAGCCATCCTTTAAAAGAAATTAGGAAGGAGAATATATCAAAGCCAGGGAGAGAAATATATAAACAACCAATATGATTAATCATGCTGGATGGAATAGGAAATACTCCAAATCACTGTCATGTGAAGAGGTGATAAAGTAGATCTCATCTAACAGATCTCATTTGGCCTGGCTCAGTGTAACTTCAGAATCCATTTGTTCTTTTTTGTTTTAAGATTTTATTTATTTATTTGACAGAGAAAAAGATCACAAGTAGGCAGAGAGGCAGGCAGACAGAGAGGAGGAAGCAGGTTCTCTGCTGAGCAGAGAGCCTGATGCGGGCCTCGATCCCAGGACCCTAAGATCATGACCTGAGCTGAAGGCAGAGGCTTTAACCCACTGAACCACCCAGGTGCCCTCTTTTTTTTTTTTTTAAGATTTTATTTATTTATTTATTTGACAGAGAGAAACATGGCTAGAGAGGAAACACAAGCAGGGAGAGTGAGAGAGGGAGAAGCAGGCTTCCCGCAGAGCAGGGAGCGTGATGTGGGACTCTATCCCTGGACTCCAGAATCATGACCTGAGCTGAATGCAGACACTTAATGACGGAGCCACCCAGGTGCCTTGAGCATTTGACTCTTGATCTCCGATCAGTCCTTGATCTCAGGGTCATGAGTTCAAGCCCTGTGTTGGGCTCCATGCGGAGTTCATTTATTTTACTTAAATGAAAAATTAAAAATTACAAAGCTACAGCAATCAAAGCAGTGTGGTACTGGCATAAAGCCAGATGAATAGACTAGTGCAGTAGAATATAGAGCTCAGAGGGTGTCTGGCTGGTTCAGATGGTTAAGTATCTGCCTTCAACTCAGGTCATGATCTCAGGGTCCTGCAATCAAGACCTGCGTTGGGCTCACTGCTCAGCAGGGAGTCTGCCTTTCCCTCTTCCTCTGCCCCTCCCCACTGCTCATTCTCTCTCTCTCTCTCTCTCTTTCTCTCTCTCAAATAAATTAAATAAAATCTTTTAAAAAATAGCTCAGAAATGAATCCTCACATATACAGTCAAATGACCTTCGACAAGGGTACCAAGATCACCCAGTGGGAAAAGGACAGTTTCTTCAACAAATGATGTTAGAAAATGGAATGTGCCCATGGAAAAGAATGAAGTTGGATTCTTATCCTGCACCTATACAAAAATTAAATAAAAACGGATTAAACCCGAGGTGCGCCTGGGTGGCTCAATTGGTTAAGCCACTGCCTTCGCTCAGGTCACGATCCTGGAGTCCCGGGATCGAGTCCCACATCGGGCTCTTCGCTCCATAGGGAGTCTGCTTCTCCCTCTGACCTTCTCCCCTCTCATGCTCTCTCTCACTCACTCTCTGTCTCAAATAAATAAATAAAATCTTTTTAAAAAAATGGATTAAATCCCTAAACAAAAGACCTAAAACTACAAAACTTCTAGAAGAAGATAAAGATAGAAAGCTTCATTACACTGAATGTCACAAGGATTTCTTGGATAGCACATCCAAAGTACAAACAACAAAAGCAAAATAGACAAATGAGACTATATCAAACTAAGAAACTTGTGCATGAAGGACATACCAATAGAGTGAAAAGGCAACCTACAGAATGGTAGAAAATATTTGCAAATTATATATTTGAGAAGAGGTTAATATCCAAAGTATATAAAGAATCCCGGGATCAAGCCCTGCATTGGGCTCCCTGCTCGGTGGGAAGCCTGCTTCCTCCTGTTTCACTCCCCCTGTTTGTGTTCCCTCTCTAGCTGTGTTTCTCTCTGTCAAATAAATAAATAAAATCTTTAAAAAATTAATATGAAAAGATGCTCAACATCACTAATAGAGAAATGCAAATCAAAACAATATGATATCATTTCATACCCACTAGGATGACTACTATCAAAGAAAAAAATACTCGAAGATAACAAGGATTAGGGTGTGGGGAAATTGGAACTCTTGCGTACTGTTGGGGGTCGGGGATTATAAAATGGTCTAACTGCTATGGAACAGAGGCTAAATTAAAAGAGAACTACCATAGGAGCCAGCCATCCACTTGCAGTTATATCTAATAGAGTGGAAAGCAAGACCTTGGAGAGACACTTGCACATCTGTGTTCACAGCAACAATGTTAACAACAGCAAAGACGTGGAAGCAACCCAAACATCCACTGACAAATAAACAGACAGACAAAATGTGGTACGTTAGGGTGCCTGGGGGCTCAGCCAGTTAAGCCTCTGTCTTCAGCTCAGGTCACGATCCCAGGTCCCGGGATCAAGCTCCACATCCGGCTCCCTGCTCAGCAGAGAGTTGGCTTCTCCCTCTGCCTGCTGCTCCCCCTGCTTGTGCTCTCTCTCTGACAAATAAATAAATAAAATCTTTAACAACAAACAAAAAAGTAAAAAATGAGAAACTGTGGTATATACATACAATGGATTGTTATTCAACCTTAAAAGGGAAAGAAATCCTGTCTATGCTACCATGTGGGTGAATCACGAGGCCGTTACGCTAAGTAAAATAGGCCAGTCACAAAAATACAAATGCTGTATGATTGCACTCATATGACGTATCTAAAGTAGTTAAATTCATAGAAATTGCCAGCAGAGGTGGCGCCTGGGTGGCTCAGTTGGTTGAGCGACTGCCTTCGGCTCAGGGCATGATCCCGGAGACCCGGGATCGAGTCCCACATCGGGCTCCCTGCTCGGTGGGAAGCCTGCTTCTCCCTCTCTCACTCCCCCTGCTTGTGTTCCCTCTCTGGCTGTGTTTCTCTCTGTCAAATAAATAAAATCTTAAAAAAAAAAAAAAAAAAAAAAGAAATTGCCAGCAGAATGGTGGTTACCAGGGGCTGGGGGAAGAGGGCAGATGGGGAGTTGTGTAATGGGTATAGAGCTTGAGTTTTACAAGATGAAAAAGTTCCAGAGATCTGTTTCACCGCAATGTGAATATTCTGGAAACTCCTGAACTGGACACCTAAAAATGGATAAGATGTCAACTGTGTTACATTCTTTTATGAAACACAAAAGAACAGTGACTGTCCTTGAACTACTCACAGATGACTCGAGGTCATTTACATCCAGACATTTTTTTTGTGCTTTTTCTGTTTACCTTTCTTTACTTTCGTTCTAACCCAATGTAGATGTTCTTTTTAATATTTTCTCTTGAGGCCAGAATACTTGGAGATATTATAAATTGACTATACAGGAGTGTAAAAACAAAAGAACTAAAGAGTGAGAATTTCACAAGGGGTCTGAAATGTTTTTTTAATTAAATTAAATTTAAGCGTAATTAACATACAGTTTACTGTTAGTTTCAGAGGTGGAGTTGAGTGATTCATCAGTTGTATATAACACCCAGTGCTCCTCCTTAATGCCCCTCCCCCAATCACTCCATCCTCACACCATTTCCCCTCCAGCAATCCTGTTTGTTTCCTAAACAGTCTCTTATGGTTTGTCTTTCCTCTAATTTCGTCTTTTTTTTCCCTTCCTTCCCCTATAAGCCTCTGTTTTGTTTCTTAAATTCCACATTTTCACTTGAAATCCCCTTTCCTTTCAAACTTTGCAACTGGAGATTAAGCACATCAAGCAACTTGGCGGTCCACGGTCTGGGAAGCCTTTTACCACTCAGCACTCTGCTACTCATTCAAGAGACTGGAAAAGCATTAGAGAGCATTCAAGAGACTGCAGTCTCGCGGAGGCTGGGCCATCTCAATACCCATGGTCCACGAGCACCCACAATCCCTCTCCTTCTGGTGACAGTATGGTTAGATATTGTGTGTACAGACTCATGCCATCTTTGGCCTTTATTCTCTCTAGAGGTCAAGACCATCCCTAGCGTCAGGCTAGGAACCCCAATGTCTTCTATTTTCCTACATTCTAGCAGCCTTCAGAGTCTTGGGATTCATTGCAGAGACACTGGTCAGAAACACAATACAATTGCTGCTTCCTTTTCTCATGTGTGGCATCCAAGAAGCTGCTTATCTTTTTACTAAAAAGAGTGCACTGGATTTTTGCCTCTCAAAGAGAAGATCCACAGCTCCAGGAGAAAGAGCTTTTCAAACTTTAAAACCCATTTTCTACCTAATTATTTTTATAGCATCTAATCAAAGAGCAGACTTAACAAGAGGGGAAATTTTTTTTTCTCCACCAACCTGGCAGACTTGATTAAAAGGGCCAGGCTGCAGAAAGGCCTTTTGGAGAAATGAACCGCGCATGCAGGTTCAGTTAATTTTGTCTTTGTCATGCGAAGGGTACCAAATGATTAGAGCATGAAGAAGCTAGAGTAGAAGTGAGCCTGCAGCTGTTCAGCATGTTAGGCAGGATCTCGTGAATGGCTCCCAGAGATGAAGATGAGGCCGTTTTAGCTTCATAGACTCTCCAGGTGAGGAGAGACCTGCCTCCAAGACCTGCATCTCTGAATATTTGATAAGATCCAAGTAACAAAGAGCTTCACAGACCATGTATGGTCATGCATTGGAAGCTCTAGTTTCTCCACTCCGCTCATATACCACTCATTGATAACTTCCAATACATCTTCTTGGTCTCCCTTGCTCCACTCATTCTGGGTTTTGGAGCAATGACTCAGAGATATCTGGAATGATAAAGGGTAGGGCTCTGGGCTTCGGTGGTGCCTGAGCAGCACATGGGAGGAAAGACAGGAGAGAAGAACCCATTGGGCTTACACTGGGCAGTGAGCTCAAAAAGACTTGGTTTGACACCGGTGTCCCAAACTCCCCTTAGCTCTTCCTTAATTCTTTATTTTTTTAAAGATTTTATTTATTTATTTGACAGAGAGAAACACAGCCAGAGAGGGAACACAAGCAGGGGGGGTGAGAGAGGGAGAAGCAGGCTTCCCGCCAAGCAGGGAGCCCGATGCGGGGCTCGATCCCAGGTCTCCAGGATCATGACCTGAGCCGAAGGCAGTCGCTCAACCAACTGAGCCACCCAGGCACCCCTCTTCCTTAATTTCTTAAAGAAGGTTGAAAAAAGAGTCAAGAAAAAATAATGAATGAAAGAGTGGAACTCAAGACGATTTTCTTAAAACCAAAGTGCTAGTGGGACTTTCAAAAATGTGAGCAAAATCAGGGCTATTTTAATGAGAATGCTGCCTATTTGGAGTCTGTCTCTAAAATTAACAACTGATAGGAACATTTTGAAATATCACAAAAGAAAGTAGTATAATGAACACCTAAATTCCTATCATCCATCTTCAACAATTTCTATACATGGTGACAACCTTATTTCTTCTATTCTCCCACTTTTATTTTTTTAACATTTTATTTATTTATCTGAGAGAGAGAGAAAAAAAAAGAGAGAGTGAGAGCAAGGAGAGGAGCAGAAGGAGAGGGACAAGCAGACCCCATGCTGAGCATGAAGCCCCACATGGGACTTGATCCCGTGACCCTGAGATCATGACTTGAGCCAAAATCAAGAGTTGGACACTTAACTAACTAAGCCACCTGGCACCCCTCTCCCACTTTTAAATGTATCTATATATTTGCTTTTGCTGGGGGATATTAAAGCAAATTGAAGACATCACTCTCCCCTATAATACTTCATTAGACAGAGAAGAAATTTTTTCATAATCCCGCTGCTATTATTATACCAAACAAAATCAACAATAATCCCCTCATATCACCTAATAACAAGTTCTGAGGCTTCACCTCACCTGTCTGGGTTCATTGGCCCAAAGGAAGGAGCTGGGACACATTTGTCTGACACCTTAGTCTCTTGTCCCTTCTCCCTGCAGACCCCTCACTGGCTAGCCTTACCTGAGCTCCTCATGAGGCCTCTTTCTCAACATGGTACTGACCCAATCCACTTCCTTACAGCCATAAGGGCACAGCAGCTCAGGGGAATGTGTGTGTGTGTGTGTGTATGAACATGCATGTGAACACTGAAAAATAAATTGGTTTTAGTTTAATACGGTTATGTTATTCCACATTATCCAGTTAACCTGTGTTTTCCTAGGGTTATTTTCATGGGCCCACATGAATGGTGGACCACAGTTAAAACAATAATGGGAAATGAAATATCTTCTCCAGTGGCAGGTGCAACATTATATGCTCCTCATTTATAAGCCACCTTCAAGTTTTTCTTGAAAAACAGCAAAGAACCAACCAACTTAGTTTTGCCAATAATTCGGTTACTTCTTTTCCAGTTTACAAATCACCTTTTTGGGATAACAGATCCAATCGGTTCAGGACTGTGGCCTTCTCTCCTTTTATTCTGGATGGCATCTGGGGCCAAGGAGGGCAGAGGCAGGAGGTGGAGAGGAACAAGTGGGTCCTTCCTGGGCTCTGCTCAGGAGACCATCATCCCCTCTTGGTCCCAGGCGCACCTGATGCTCCGTTGCAGGGACGTCCCCTCTCAGGTCCAGCTGCCTCTTCCCTCTCAGGTCAACCATAGCCTCCCTCTGGACTGTCTCAGACACATCTGCTCCCCACTCAGGCTCAGGAAGCTTTGTGTGCTCTCCTGGAGTGCACTGGGGCATCAGGAGATTTGAAATTAGACTTGAAATAAGTTCCACATAGAACTGCCCCTGCCCCTGCCGCACTGCTACAATATACTCTGGGCCTGTGGGGTGCAGCTTCTCTTAGGGGCTTGGAATCTCCCTAGGAAATGCTCTAAAAGTGAGAAGATACACGTCCTGGAATCCCCTAAATATATCTACGGGTTACTACTACTCCCACTCCAGTTTTTAGTTCAAGAGGGTTTCATCCAGAAAAGCTTTTGCAAATGTGTCTGCACATTCCTTTTCTGCTCTCCCTTCTTTTCAAAGCTTTTCCCCATATCCTGACTGGAGTTCTTCCAGAAGCAGAGCAGAAGCTAAGAGGTGATCCCAAGGGAACACCAACCAATAAGAGAGGTAAGAACAGGAATCGGGAAAGGGAAGACAGTCATTAAAGGGTGCCCTATAGAGCCAGCTCCCACTATTGAGCGTCTGGAGCTTAATTCTGCTGGGGAAACTCTGAGAGTAAGGAGAAAACACATGCTCCAGAATTCACCTGCCTGAGGAGGGATGAGGGAGCTGGTGGATGAATATACCAGCTCTCATTAGTCCTTGGTTGAGGGTTACTCCTGGGGGCATTAATTCCTCAATACTCCAGGCAGCAAAGGAGACTCTAATTGAAGGAGAAAGTTCTCAGGGATGGAAATGTGAATGTTGGCAATCCTATGACATTAAAAAAAAAAATCTGTTTTTACATTATTATATTTTATGGTGAAGTTTCCTAACTGGTCTACTGCAGCCCACTGGTGGGCTTCTCTCAGTTCTTTTGCAACTAGTAGGGCTGGGTCAGATGCAACGTAAGGACCGTCACTAGTTGTAAGTGGCCTTATTGGGGACATGGAGCTTATATGGTCAAGAAAGTAACAGCCCCTTAAAGATGTCCGCTTCCGAATCCTAAAAACCTTTCAATATTGTACTTTACATACCTGCAAAAGAACTCTGCAGATGTGACTAAGTTACAGATTTTGAGCTGGGGCAAGTATCCTGGATTATCTAGGAGAGCCCAGTGCAATCATGGGTTCCCTATAAGGGGGAAGCAGGAGAGTGGGAGTCAGAGTTGGTGGAGATGTGAGCTTGGAATGAGGTAGCCGGCAAGGAATGAGGGCATTTTCCAGAAGCTGGAAAAGGTGAGGAAATGGATTCTCCCCTACAGCCTTCAGAGAAATACAGCTTTGGATTTTGGCTGAATTTACCCCATGGCCTTGGGTAAATGATTTGGACTTTGCTGGTCTATATTAGCATCTTCATTGTAAAATGGGAGTAGATAAACAAAGAAACTGCAAAATATTGCTTTGAAGATCTACAAATTTAAGAGCAGAAAAATATTTTTCTTTTTTCTCTTTTTTTTATATGGAAAATCATCTTTTTTTTTTTTTAAGATTTTATTTATTTGACAGAGAAACACAGCCAGAGAGGGAACACAAGCAGGGGGAGTGAGAGAGGGAGAAGCAGGCTTCCTGAGGAGCAGGGAGCCCGATGTGGGACTCGGTCCCGGGTCTCTGGGATCATGACCTGAGCCGAAGGCAGTCGCTTAACCCACTGAGCCACCCAGGTGCCCCGAAAATCAGCTTTTAAAAAAAGATTTTATTTATTTAGGGCCTGGGTGGCTCAGTGGGTTAAAGCCTCTGCCTTCGGCTCGGGTCATGATCTCAGGGTCCTGGGATCGAGGCCCACGTTGGGCTCTCAGCAGGGAACCTGCTTCCCCCTCTCTCTCTGCCTGCCTCTCCACCTACCTGTGTTCTCTCTGTCAGTCAATTAAACAAATAAAATCTTTTTTAAAAAAAGATTTTATTTGTTTATTTGACAGAGAGAAACACAGCTAGAGAGGGAACACAAGCAGGGGGAGTGAGAGAGGGAGAAGCAGGATTCCTGAGAAGCAGGGAGCTTGATGCAGGGCTCGATCCTGGACTCCCGGATCATGACCTGAGCTGAAAGCAGCCGCTTAACAACTGAGCCACCCAGGCGCCCCAGAAAAACATTTTTCAAATTTCTTACACAAAAGAAAAAAACGTGAAGACACAAGAGCATGTGATGCTTTGACCGATCTCCCATCTTGTTTAGGACGGATTCTATTTTGCGTTGGGATGTACACACTTGACAAGCCTTGGTGATGGCCAGCTGACACAAAAAGCAACCATAGGACCACTCACTCTGCCAGCTGGGATAAGCTATGGGACATTAAACACTCCATAGGTTTGCATAAGCAATGGCAAAGACACGGGATTATGAACCCCGGAAGCCTCTGGCTTTTCTCTTTTGGTGGGCAGCTCAAATAATTACATTTAGAGAAAGCTAAAACTCTTTTTTTTAAGATTTTATTTATTTGACAGAGAGAAACACAGCTAGAGAGGGAACACAAGCAGAGGGAGTGAGAGAGGGAGGAGAAGGCTTCCCAGTGAGCAGGGAGCCGGATGCGGGGCTTGATCCCAGGACTCCAGGATCATGATCTGAGCCGAAGTCAGACGCTTGACCACTGAGCAACCAGGTGCCCTGAGAAAGCAACAAGTCTTAAAAGCAACTATGAGTAGTCCGTGGGGAGCACAACAGACATGCACTTTCTTGCATAAACTCAGTTTAAGCTGAGTATTAAAACACCAAAATCCAATGAAACAAGAAAATAAATGAGGGAATGGGATCAATTTATTATGTCATCTACAAAATCTACCTGATTATTCTTCTTTTACTCATATCTTGCCGAAATAAAATTAAAACAATAGGAAAAAATGGTTTTATATTTGTAATAAAGTTTTTGAAGAGAAAAAGTTATTCTTTTTGAAAAGAACTCTTCCTTCATAAACACAAATACTAACAGAATAAAAGCAGTTTCTTGGGTGATAAAATGGTTTCTAAATAACAGCTCAAACTGTCAAAGGAAAATTAATGCCCAATATGTTATGAAGTCATCCAGCCAATACATTTTGCAAATTGCATTTTTCAAGGACAATGGTGTACAAAAATTCTACTTCTGAGATTCAGTCTTAGAGAACTAACCCAAAAAAATAGCAAAGACTATATGATGAAGATTTTTTATTTTTTTTATTTAAATATTTTATTTATTTATTTGACAGAGAGAGATAGCCAGAGAGGGAACACAAGCAAGGGAAGTCAGAGAGGGAGAAGCAGGCTTCCCACTGAGCAGGGAGCCTGATGCAGGGCTCGATCCCAGGACCCTGGGATCATGACCTGAGCCAAAGACAGACACCACCTGAGCCACCCAGGCGCCTCTGTGCTGAAGATTTTAATTGCCACATGATCTACAGTAGCAAAATATTCTACCCAAATATCCACTGATGAAAGAATGCTTAAGAAAATTATGGTAGAGGGGCACCTGGGTGGCTCAGTAGGTTAAGCATCAACTTTTGAGCTCAGCTTAGGTCTTGGTCTCAGGGTTATGGAGTTCAAGCCCCACACTGGGCTCCACACTGGGTCTGGAGTCTTCTTTAAATAAAAGGGGGGGTGCCTGGGTGGCTCAGTCGTTAGGGGGGCTGCCTTCGCCTCAGGTCATGATCCTGAAGACCCAGGTTCAAGCCCCACATCAGGTTCCCCGCTCAGCGGGAAGCCTGCTTCTCCCTCTCTCACTCCCCCTGCTTGTGTTCCCTCTCTAGCTGTGTTTCTCTCTGTCAAATAAAATCTTTAACAACAACAAAAAAAGGGCGGGGGAGAAAATTATGGGAGAGTAATTGGGTAAAATGTTAATCACCCATTTAAAATCACTTATTCTTAGGGCACCTGGGTGATTGAGTGTCTGCCTTCAGCTCAGGTCTGACCCCAGGGTCCTCTCTCTCTCTCACACACATTTTCTCTCGCAAATAAGTAAGTAAAATCTTTAAAAAAAAACCAAAAAAACAAAAAAAAAACCTCACTTACTCATTCAAATATATTTTTTGAGTATCTACTATCTGCTAGGTCTAGCCATTGCGCTAGGGCAGGGAACAAAACACAAAAACCTTATCCTCCACAGACTTAATGTGGATATGAGGAGAGACAGACAGCAAACAAAATATCTAGCTTAATAAATGACATATTTATGCAGGCCTGGCTTCTTGGGCTTGTGACAGAGCCTTGTACTCAGAAGGGCTTCTGACTTGCTTTAATGCTCTAGCAAGCTTCTTGAAATTCTTTTTTTAAAAAAGATTTTATTTATTTATTTATTTGAGAGAAAGATCCTGAGCAGGGAGGGGTAGAAGGGGAGGAAGGAAGAATCTGAGCAGACTCTCCACTGGGCACAGAGTCCAATGTGGGGCTCCATCATACCCCGTCATACCACGAGATCACGGGCTGAGCAGAAACTGAGTCGGATGCTAACCAACTGAGCCTCCGGGCACCCTAAGCTTCTTGGAATTCTTAATAATTTTTTAACAGTTTTTCCACATTTTCAATTTGCTTCAGGCCCTAACTGTAGCCACAGAGTGAAATATAGCAGGGTAGGAAAGACAGGAAGTGGGAAGGAGGTTGAACGTTTGGATTGGATGGTCAGCAACAAGCATCACTGTTACTATATTTGAACGAATATAGTCTATTACTATATTGAGGAAATGAAGGATGTCCTGATTATAAAAATACCATGGTAATAATTTCCATGGTATTATTACCATGGAAAAATGGTTATTGCATAATTGTTACATTAATGATTGCTATTGACTAAAACACGTACAGTGGAGTTTTCAGATTTAGGACAAAAGCCCTGGAAACGTCCTTGGAAACTGTTCTTAATCCCTCGCTCCCGACATCCATGAGTGCGCTAGCCTCACATTCACGTACAGAATCCAAGCTGTCCCGGGTAATCCGAGCACCTTCCTCTATCTAGTTTTTATTTTTTTTAAAGATTTTTATATATTTATTTGACACAGAGAGAGAGACAGCAAGAAAGGGAACATAGCAGGGCTAGTGGAAGAGGGAGAAGCAGGCTTCCTGCTAAGTAGGGAACCCAACACTGGGCTCGATCCCCGCACCCTGGGATCATGACCTGAGCCGAAGGCAGACACTTGACGACTGAGCCATCCAGAACCAGAGCCACCTACCCAGGTTACCTGTTTCTAAACTTGCCCTCTAATCTAGTCTTTACGCAAGAGCAATAGTGATTCTTTTGAAACATGAAGTAGATGCTGTACTTGTCTGCTCCAAACACTTCAGTGGCTTCTCATTTCATTCTAATTAAAAACAAAATTTCACTAAAATGGTGTGTAAAACCCTACATGAGCATCTCTACTCTGACACCTATTGTGGCCTCGTCTCCTGTCCCCTCCCCACCTCACTCTGCTCCTGCCACTGGCTTCCTTGCTGTTCCTGGCACCCATCAAGTATGCTCTTACCTCAGGACCTTTGAACATGCTCTTTACTTTGCTTGGGGTACTCTTGAAGTACCACATGTTTCTCTCCCTCACTCCCTTAATGTCTTTGCTCAAATATCACTTTATTAGGTGGGCCATCCTGGCCTCTTTATTTAAAATATCAAGCTACCCTTTTGACACCCTAAATTTCCCTGTCCCCCTCTCCTGCCTTTTATTCCATAGCAGTTTCCACTTCCTATCATGTTACATATTTATTTATTATTGCCTGCGTCTCTCTGTCATATAGATGCACATGCGCGCGCGCACACACACACACACACACAAGAATATCAGCTGCATGAGGGCAAGCATTTTGTCTGTTTGCTTCACTGTGTGTTTTACACTGTTAACCTGAAAAACACTGTCTGGTATATCGTAAACACCATGCCTAGAAATTTGAACGAATAAATCAAAGTGAAGCAAAGTACGTCTATTACAACTACGTAAAACACATGCCTAAGTGAGTAAATTCAGTGATGGCAATAACTATGCTAAAGTATTGGGATATAGGTGATTTTGAAATTGTCTTTCCTGGGACACCTGGTTGGCTGGGTCAGTGGAGTGCATGGCTCTTGCTTTGGGGGTTGCAAGTTCGAGCCCCACATTTGGTGTAGAGAGGACTTAAAAATAAGAAAAAACAATCTTTAAAAAAATAATAAAATTCTCTTTCCTGAATTTTCTACAAAGCAGTTGAACAATTTCTATATATTTTTTAAAATTACTATTATCTGCACATTGTAAAAAGTATTAAGATACTCTAATGCGGAAAATACTAAATAAAATGTCTCCTTGTAAGGTTTTTCAAATCGTGCTTACTGGATTTTACTTGAAGTGACACACAGTAAGCAGATATATCTTTATCCCAAGCAATGTTAGTGGCCTCCTGATTGCAAATCCCCAGGAACCGACCACCTTTTTGAAAAAATAATCGTTTTATTTTAGAATACCTTGACATTTATAGAAATATTACAATGATAGCACAGAGAGATCCCATATACTCCTTACTCAATTTCCCCTATTATTCACATCTTATGTTAATAGGGCACCTTTACCATAACGAATGAACCAATATTGATACTAAAGTCCCATGCTTTATTCAGTTCTCTTAGTTTTTGTCTAATGTCTTTATTGTTGTTGTTCCAGTATCCCATCCAGGATATCCATCACATTTAGTTGTTCTGTCTCCTTAGGTTCCTTTTGGTTGGGACAGTTTCTCAGACTTTCCCTGTTTTTGATGACCTTGACAATTTAGGGAGATCCTGGTCAGGTGTTTGTAGACTATCCTTCTATTGGGATCTGTCTGATGTTTTCTCTTGCTTAAACTGGGGTTATGGGGTTTTGAGAGGAGTATCACAGAAAGTCCCTTTCTCTGCACACCACATCGAGGGTGCATGTGATCAACTTGAATTACTGCTATTAAAGTTAACTTTGATCACCTGGTTGGGAGAGTTTTCGTTATGAATTACTTCTATTTACAAAAAAAAAATGATCATTTCCCTAAAAAAAATCTTTTGGGTTTTTATTTATTTATTTATTTATTTATTTATTTATTTGAGCGAGGAGGACACCACGTGTGCCCAGGAGTGAGTGGGAGAAGGGTAAGGGAGGGAGAGGAACAAGCAGACTCCATGCTGAGCCCTGAGCCTAAAGAGGGGCTCAGTCTCATGACCATGAGATCATGACCTGAGCTAAAATTGAGAGTCAAATGCTTAACCCAAGAAGCAACCCATGGAATCCCAGAAAAGAGCATCTGTTGAATCACTGCAGATTCAGCCTGTTTTGTTAGTTTGTTTTCTTACCATGTCCGTGGCACTTACCATATACTAGGCACTGTTTGAGGCTGAAAAAAGATTAACTCATTCTGACCCTGCAACAACCGTGTGAGGTAGACACTACTCTCCTATTTTACAGGAAAACTGAGGCACAGAAAGGTTAAGTACCTTTTCCAGGACTACACAGCTGGTAAGCAGCTACTAGTGATCTTGATCACTAGACCATACTGTCTCTACACAATGGGAGAAAGCTTTACCATAAATGGAATACATTAATTCTTTAGAGGTTATATCTTTGCAGTATAGAGCAATGAGATCTAGTGCCTAAAGTAACCTTTTAATTGATACAGGTCCCTCTTGAGAGTTCCAATTCCAGCCCACCTACCACACCTAAGCTCAACCTCCCATGGACACTCTTGCCCTGTGCTGTGGACCATCTAGCTGTTTACAGAATTAAGCCCAATCCTCCTAGTACAGCATTCTTGCTTTCCCTCGACAGTGTCCTACGCACTGCATACTCTCTCTGAAGCAGGCCACCTGCCATGCCCTCAACACACCATTTTCCCTGCTGCTGCCTTGAATGTCTTTCTCTCTGCATTTTTCTAAAACCTCTACAAATCACTGACCATGAGCCTGTGGAAACTTCTTACCTCCCTAGAGCAAAATAAGTTCTTTCTCCTTATTCCCACCAGACCTCGTCCCTGGACCACAGACTTGCCTCATTCTGCCTCCGAATTTTGCACACATGTTTAATATCCTCTATTAAAGTCTTAGTTTCTGGAGGCCAGGTAACTTCTCACAGAGCAATAATGCCTACCAGAGGAAGACCTCTATAAATGTCTAATTGAATCAACCCAGTTTCTGTTTTAAAATGTCCACTTTTTGATTGACTCATTTACTACTTGCTTCTGAGTGGCATTATCTGACTATACATCTACTCTTCTAATATTACCAATAAGACTTCACTTTGTCCTCCTATTTTATACAGGACTTTATTTATTACAACTAACAGATCAATAACACGTGGTTAGATTCTTAGCTCAGGGTTCCTCCTCCTTGTCTTTCTGAGTGAGATGCTAAATGCATCTCCATCTCTGAAATAATGGAAGACTGGGTTAGAACTGCTCTGTCACTATTGGCTTGTCATCTAGGGCTGCTGATGCAAACCTTCTGGGCCTCTCTTACAGGGCAGTTGCAAGGACTGATGAGATCAGGAATAGAAACACCTGACAGAAAAAATATTGAGTGTTAACAGAGGTCGGGAACTCTGTGTGTTATATACAAAACATACTCAGCCTTCACAGCAGACTTATGTCACTACTCATCCCCATTTTAAAGTTTGGAAAACTGAGGCACAGAGAAGCTAACTAGCATATCTAATGCTACACAAGAAGTGAGGAGGAGACCTGGCATTTGGACCCAGGATGATTAATCCTAAAACTAAAACAGTCTCTCTCTCAACTATCTAAGTTGGAGGAAATATATGTAAAAGATTACCCGAGGGGTGCGTGGGTGGCTCAGTTGGTTAAGCGACTGCCTTTGGCTTACCTCACAATCCCAGAGACCCCGGATCGAGTCCCACATCGGGTTCCCTGCTCCACGGGAAGCCTGCTTCTCCCTCTCTCACTCCCCCTGCGTGTGTTCCCTCTCTAGCTGTGTTTCTCTCTGTCAAATAAATAAATAAAATCTTAAAAAAAAAAAAGATTTTATTAAAAAAAAAAAGATTACCCAAGACCATTGGTGTCTTTTGTTTACTCAGATCTTCAAAAACAAACAAAACATTTCAGCCAATATTAAGCAAGATTCACTAGCAAAGCCAATTCCAACCCTGATGTGAATGGAGTTCCTTGTTTCTGACTTCAGATCCCTTTCAACAGTTTTCACCACAAGGAAAGCCTAATTCTTTTTTTTTTTTAAGATTTTATTTATTTATTTGACACAGAGAGAGATCACAAGTAGGCAGAGAGGCAGGCAGAGAGAGAAGAGGAAGCAGGCTCCCTGCTGAGCAGAGAGTCCAGTGGGGCCTCAATTCCAGAACCCTGAGATCATGACCTGAGCCAAAGGCAGAGGCTTAACCCACTAAGCCACCCGGGCACCCAAGGAAAGCCTAATTCTTACATGAATGACCAAACTTCACGATTTCCTGCTGCAGGCGATACTGTGAGCACTGGGCCTTCAGCTCATTAAGGCAGATGCCTGGGCCTGCAGCACCCAAACGCACATTTTTTAAGCATTTTTAAGCATGCTTCTCACTGTGCTGACAAAGCCCCCATGTGACACCTTTATGAGTCCTAAAAATAAGTGACTGGCCCTAGGATGTACGTAATTGGAGATCCTGGGTCCCTTTAAAAGCCGTCCAAACACAGAGAGTAAATTCTGGCACTGCTAACTGAATCCTGGCAATTGTTTATGATCCCATCAGTAGAACATATGGACCTCTCAAAGAGGTTGCTAGGGTATCTAAGAGACTGTGAGCTACCAAGGCTATCCTTGCTTGTATCAGCTAAAAGCTAGAAAATGGTTTTGCTTTTGGTTTCCCCATAACCAAATCTGTGACCTCGGTGGACACCTACAATCCTCCAGCAGGGGTTAGTATACCACCCCAGGTTGAGTTTACCACCCCCCCCCCCATGTCATCGCTGGGAAAGGGTTGCTACTGACATCAGTGGGCAGAGGCCAGGGAGGCCACTAAATATCTGACAATGCACAGGCCACTAAATATCTGACAATGCACAGATCAGCACCACAACAAAGAATTCTCCAGCTCAAAATGTCAGTAGTTTTAAGGCTGAGAAACTCTGCTCTAGCTCCATCCTCTGTTTCTCCATTCTTCCATGCAATTCTGAGAAACCATAATCCAGTGAAAATTCAAAATCTTCCATTGTTTTGCCCAATGCAGACCTATGGACTTTCAGAACTCTCTGTCCATCCCCTTTTGGCATGGAAGCTACATATGCCCTAGGAACTGGGTAGGGGGGAAGGACAAGATATAAATACACACTAGCTCTCCTATTTTTGTGTTTCTTTTTTCCGCATGCCCTGTTTTTAAATGTTTCCTACATCAGCATTATGTCTCTTCTCAGTAAGGGCCAATCAAGGCTTAAGTAGAAGAGGGGTACCTGGGTGGTCCAGTAGGTTAAGCTTCTGCCTTCAACTCAGGTTATGATTCAAGGGTCCTGGGATCAAGCTTGATTTGGGTTCCCTGCTCAGTGGGGAGTCTGCTTCTTCTGCCTCTCCCCCTGCTCATGCTCCTTCGCTCTCAAATAAATAAATATTTAAAAAAATAAGAAATAAAAAATTTAGAAAGGGCTTAAGTAGAAGAACCTAGTTTAAAACTGCACATAAAAGGCATGATTCCAGGCTCCTCACAATCATACAGCTCACGGAGGAAAAGAAAAAGACAGGCAGCCAGTTCCTTCACTGAGCAGTTGGTTTGCCTAATTTTGTAATATTCCAAGGCCAGATGAGGGCCTTCTCCTGATGTCCCATCATCCTGCCCTGTGCTTATCATCACCTCCATCAAAAAATGGCATCCTTTAAGAAGAAAGAATATTACCCCAAATCACATTTATAAAATTTGAAACTAAGAAATGAAAAGCTAAAGGGGTCTCTAATGAGTTTTCCTAAGATCCTTCACACTTAAGACATACCACATTCACTATTCACCAACAATAAAAAGTAAATTTACTTTCAAATGTCATTGAAACTTACTAGTTTTTCATGACAATTCCTGCATTGAGGGCTTCTTGGTTTCTTTCCATCCTTTTCCTTCAGCTGCTTCCCCATTCATTCGTGCTTTCCACAAATATTCTCTGGAGCATCTTACTGCCTTCTGCCGAGAACCTGGAGAAAAAGTGGAAACATTCTCGTCTCATGGGAACCATTCTCTTCCTCTCACTTGTGGTTCTCTCTTCATGGGGGAACATCCAACCTGGAGAAACAAGAAAATAGAGCTTTGTGGTTAGGAATATCTGAACAGCACTTTTGGATGATCCCCCCAACACCACTAGTCCTGTATTCTACTGGGTGTTCCTTCAAGAAGTGCTGCTTCTTGCTAACCTGCCCAGTGGTTTTAATAAATTGGTTTTAATAAATCCATTGGTTTTAATAAATCAGGAAGATCTGTCCTAGGTTACTCATGGAATTTTTGGCTCTCTACATTTAACTATTAAAAGTTTAAGTGGGGGAAAGGTGGTGAATGGTGCCAGGAGCAAGTTTAAGCTGGACTTTGAAATTCCCTAAACCTGTCTGACAATAACATTTCCCCCTGGAGCCTCTGTAACTCCCTCCTCCTCTGTGGTCAGCGCCAGAAAGTCAGGAAGACCTGGCTATGAATCTCTGTCTTCGTGCCTCCTTAAATCTCAGCAGGCAATATTTCACAGGGAAAAAAGGATACCGTTTAGCTCCAAAATTTCCTCCAAATGGTGAAATGAAAATGCCAGCCCTCCGCTTCCAGCCTGTGAATGCTGCAGGGCTACCTGGGCTTTGCTAATGCAAGTGGAAAATGTAAACGGCTGGTTGATTACTGGCTTTTGCCCTTGGAGGGAGAAATGAGATCACGATTTTCACGGACAGGAACCGCCGCTGCCTCCGCCGCTGCCCAGGCTGCCGCTTTCCCTCCCTGCGCGGGTCCCGCATTACATCACCGGTGAGCTCTAGCTGGTGGGGGGAGTGGAGGCTCCGCCAGGGGCTCAGCCCCAGACCAAGGGGAGTAAATACAGAATAACAAGGATAAAGGGGGAGGAGGGCGAGGAATAGGAACAAGGAAAAAGCGGGACCAGGTTTCCCACCACCCCCCGCTGTTTGTTTGCCCGGGAGGGGGAGGGGGTGTGTGCAAGGACGCCACATCCTCAAGCAGCCGCACCCCAAATTTCGTTCCCGCACCGCCCCCCCTCCGCCCCCAGCATCCCTGCACTTCGAATTCCAAGTCCAACAAAAACTGACATCCAAAGGGGCCAGGACAGTGGCCTTGAGAGGCTCAAGGGGGACGGCCAGAGACGCCAGGGGACTGGGAGGGACCGAGGCGCCCGCGCCTTGGGGCAGCGGGCTGGTGGGGGGGGTGGCGGGGGAAGGCGGTCGCCGCTGCGCCCCCGCCCGGCCCAGCTAGCGGTGCCTCCCCCGCCAGGCGACAGCAGCCCGAACGGGGAGGCAGAAGCGCCTCCTCCCCGCCCGGAGCCGAGGCGGCGACCGAGGGGGAGGAAGGCGCCTCACCTTGCCCCTGATGAGGGGCGGATCATGCCATGGCAGCGCCGGCGAGCGACAGCGGTGGCGGCGAGCGGAGCCCAAGCAGCAGCCCTGGGAGCTCGACAGGAGCCGGGGTCGCTACGGCGGAAGCCCGGAACAGCGGGGACGCAGGAGCTCGGAGCGCCGCGGTGACGGTCCCCGGCCTCCCTCCGCTCGAGGACTACGAGTGCAAAATCTGCTACAACTACTTCGACGCGGACCGGCGCGCGCCCAAGCTGCTGGCGTGCCTGCACACCTTCTGCCAGGAGTGCCTGAGCCAGCTGCAGCTCCGCGCCGCCGCCGCCGCCGCCGCCTCTGCCAGCGCCGCGCCTGAGCGCCCGCTGCGCCCGCCGCCCTGGCACGGCCCTCCCGGCGCCATCGCGTGCCCCGTGTGCCGCCACCGCACGCCGCTGCCCGACAGCCGCGTGCACGGCCTGCCCAACAACACCAAGCTCGCCGAGGCCTTCCCGCTGGCCCTGCGCGCCGCGCAAGACCCGCTGCCCCAGGACCGCCTCCCGCCGCTGCCCGCGCGCGGTTCCGCGCCCGCCGCTGTCCCGCCGCCCGCCGCGACCCCTGCCCCGCAACCGCCGCCAGCCGAGGACGCCGCCCCCGGGTCCCGCGCCCGCGCCAGCCTGCGCGCCCCGGGCGCCTACGAGAGCTGCCAGAACTGCAAGCGCGCCGCGCTCACCGCGGGCTGCGTGTGCGTCGTCTTCTCCTTCCTCTCCATGGTGGTGCTGCTCTTCACCGGCCTCATCTTCGTCAACCACTACGGCGGCGGCGGCGGCGGCGGTGGCGGCGGCGGCAGCGGGGGGGGAACTCCAGGAGGCGGGGCGCCCTCTGGCGCTGCCCCGGCAACCGGGTCGCCCTCGCCGTCGCCGGTGGGGCCCATCTGCCTGTCTGTGGCCAGCATCCTGGCGCTCTTCTCGGTCGTCGTCACTTGGGTCATCTGCTGGCTCAAATACCGGCCCGAGGGCGCGGCCGCGGGCTCGGCGGGGGGTGGCCCGAGGGCGCGAGCGGCGGCCGGCGGCGGCACGCGGAGGAGCGACACGTAGCCTGGCCACAAGCCCGGCCTCCGCCCGCACCTCCAGGCCCGCACCGCCAGAGCGGAGGGGGTGTCCGGCTCCACGCGCTCGTGCTACGCCCTTTCGGTGCGGTCCGCGGATGCCCGGCCACACCGGGCCTGGGTGTTGCGCCTCTCCGGCTTCCCACGCCCCGCCTTCTCCGCGCGGGGTTGGAGAGGGAGACCCGGAGGCGGGGATGCTGCTGGGGAGTCCCGTCCCCACGGACTGGAAGGTCAGCCGCCGCTTCACGCACCACCCTCGTCCTCGCCAGAGCGCACGACCGTCCCTCCCCAGAGTCCGAAGATTGCAAAGAGAAGGGGAAGAGGAGTGGGACCCCCGCCGCCCCGCCTGAGAGAGCTGGTTTTCCCGCGGCCACGACCAGAGCGTTTACGGGGAGAGGTGCGCGCGCGCACGTCCGCGGCAGTTGTGGAAGGACTTGAATTGTCCAGAATAAGGATGAATGAGATGTCAACGTCAGACGAGGCTTGCCAGTCCCGGCGGTCCTGGAAGGCGAAGGAGCCCGGGCGCTGAGGGTGACGTCCATCGCCCGGGGGCACCGTGCGGGAGGGTGGGCGGCGGCCCGGCAGGAACCGCGCGCCCCTGGGCGCCCCCCGCCCCGCAGCAGGTGCGCAGCGCGCGTGCGCGCCCGGGCTGCCTGGGGCTCTGCCGAGTGGAGTTGCGGCGGCGCGCGCGAGGCGGTGGGTCCTGCTGCTCCCAGCCCCGCCGAGTGCAGTAGTTCCATCTCCTCTGAACTTATGGTGGTTTTATTCACGGTGTTACTACCAGGAAGTCATTTCATCTTCTGTAACTGGACTCAGGGAGCTTAAAGAGCCAGTCCTCTCTTCTCTCAAAACTGACTTACTGTTGCCCCCGCCTGGAAGATATTGAAAGCTATTCACGCAGAATATAAGCTGTAGGCTTCCTCAGGCTTTTTTCTTAATTTCATTTTTTCTAAAAATAATTTATTTTAGAATGTATGCATTTGGAAATTTTGTGCACTGAAATTTCCAGGAAAGTGTTTGATAAACTGTAATATTTCTCCCATACCTTCAGTCCAAGTACATTTCAAAATTAGGAACAGAAAATAAAGGTGTGTTGGTAATTGATTCAAGATTTTATACTGTGAAACAACTACTGACTTTCAATTATCTGATAAAATAGAAAATAGCTCTTCACAACAAAACCTACCAGTCTTAAATGACAAGGCTTTCTCCTTTGATTACAAAATATATCACACTTATCAGGAAAATATTATTTTGAATTTAACTCTTTGATATTGTTGGAAATCACTGAGATGTCACATTGGTCACCTTAGGTTAAAAGAAATACGCATCTACCTGATTTTGTAACTAAAAAGCTGAGTTGCGTGTGTATGTTGCAGGTGGATTAGATGCCTTTTTAAAGAAGAACCCACTGTTCCAAATGTATTTTATATGAAAACATTCCTTATTCCATCTTTTGAAATTTGGAATAACAAAGTTTTCATGTTTAGAAATCACTGAAGCTATTGAGGGTATGTATGCTCTTGTTCCTCATGTATTTATGCAAGCTGTCTGCATGATATCCTGACACTATTCTATTAACTGAACTTGAATGGAGCATTTGTGTCTATCATAGAGTGAGGTAATTTATTGGTCATCGATAAGTGGTATGGCTGCAATTTAGGATTTGCAATATGGTGTGTTTTATGTCTGCACTGTCTTAATAAAACCAAGAAGCATTTATAGAAAAACCTATTTTCATGCTCTGAATTATTTGTATGGCACTTTTCTTGAAACACACATCCCCATCCAAATCCTAATTTCACGTTTTGAGTGGGGCTGAGAAATAACTCACACGTGGCCATTTTGAATATCCATTGTTAGGGTGAAATTATTTCTAAGATTTAACAGGACTCTTGAAGTCCAAGAAGTCCAAGGGAGATCTGTTGTATTTTGAAAGAAGCAGCAGCTTACCCACCCACTAATACAAGGTCCACTAAAACTAAAGTCTGTTGTCAGATTTTATCTCAGTTTCTGCTGAATGTTTTCAGGTTCCTAATGGTTTTATGTTCCTAATACTAAGAGTCACGTTTCAGAGACTAGTTTGGATTTGTTTATACCTCCACCAAGTAATTTCTGTTACTTCTATATTCATTTTTATCTTTTACTCTGTTTACTTCCAGTGCTGAGGTTGTTTGTATTCCTAACTGTTTAGTTCAACAAGTGTATCTACACGTGTGTGTCCTGGTAACAGAACTTGGCTTTGTGGATGTAACAGTATGTACATGTGTGCACACACATGTTTGTTATTTCACTCCCTCAAATTGGCAACCTGGTAGTTTAAAGTTACTTGGGGGCCAGCTTGCTTCTTAGAGAGTTTAATGTTCCACAGAGAGAAACCAGTGGTACACCAGTGACCTAAAGTGACTTCTTCCCAAATGAGAAAGATATCTGAATCATCTCCCTCACCAGACAAGCCACATTTTGCTTCTTTCATAAACTGCTGGTGTAAATTTCTTGTAATGAGAAACTTGAGTTAAAATACTTTAAAACAAAATAGATACAATTATTCAGTAGCTAACAGGGGGAGGTCTTTTGTTTTTGTTTTTCTTGGCTGACTTTGTATTACTGCTAATTTCTGACTTCCTTATGAGGAATTAAGTGATGGGATAGAGTAATGGAACACGTTTTGTCGATTTCCAGTGGTTTTCGAATGCCCCCCATTTTTGCGGAAGTGCTTTAGTCATTCCTGTATCATGTGGGAAGTCGTGGTACACCAGCACCTTAGACAGACAAAACAGGGGTTTTAAAAAGTAGTTGTTGAAATGGTCTGTGAGTTGTAGAGAGGGCTTGTGGTGACAGTGGAATGCTTTTCTCCCTTCTCATGAAAATTCTCATATTCTTGTAAGAGCTTGACTCAATTCTGGACACATCTCCAGCTCATGGGTGTTAACTGCCAATAAAGTCGCTGTAAAAAGGCAGCCCTGCTCTGGTTTGCACACCTGCTCAAGAACTCAGGGTTTCCATGGCCCATGTTCTGCTTAGGTTCTGGAACTCCGGGTTAGAGTTATCATCATGATTCTATGGAGTCTAAATTTCAAGTGTAAGAACCTCATCTTGCAGGTGATAGATACTCAGCCTCTGAATGCAATATGATCTGGCAAACGGTGTCCATACCTAGAAAGAACATTGATGTGGGGTCTAAAGGCTAGTAAGGGCACCCAGGAGTTGTGACTCAATAGGGACTCTCTGCTTTCTTGGAAAGACATTGGCAATGAATTTAAGCTCTTTGCTACAAGATGGGAACACCAAGTATCAGCTGACTATCTACCAGTTTTATTTTCTTTTTAGCACTCCTTACTGTCAGCAGGGGTCTTATTGCATTGCTACATGCTTTATCTCAATCTCCCACAAAAAGAATGCAAAAATAAGAGCAGAAACCCAGTCTGGTCACAGATGTTACCCACAACACCTAACTCAGCCCTCTGCATATGGTAAGTGGCAGATAACTAGTCCGTTGAATTGGCTGAATGGGAGCCGCTGGACTAGAATGTTAAGCAACTTGCCTACCCTTACTCAAACTACTTTGAGTAGTTATAACTACTTAATAGCTTAATAACTCCCGAGACCCTAGGGGGTTTAGGTAAACAGTTGCTTTTTCCCATCCGACTTCATAAGGATTTTTGAAAGATGAAAAAATATATCAAACAACCACTTTGATTTTTGAGAAAAATTAGCTTATCACAGTGAGTATCTGCAGTGCATTATATTCAGTGACAGAAGGCACTGGACAGACTGAAGGGCATTTTGCCTCGATTTCCAATCATTTTCTGCATTGTGACTCCTTTTGGTTTCCTCTCTTTCGGAGCATGACTGCACCTGCATTGGTGGGACACGTTCACATTGCAGTGGGATTTCCCACAACGTTGAATTTAAATTTCTCATCATTTGTTATTTTCCGTTTTAATTCTTCAATCTTTGCCATTTTAAATAACTTATCCTTCATAGACTTGCTAAATTTATTCTCTTAATAGTTGAGTAATCCCCCATTAGTCTGTGATCCAGATCAACCTCTTTAATCATTTATTTCCCATTAGCTGGTATTTATGTTTTAAATTTTTGCTATGATACAAAGTTGATTAAATTCATGTTTTAGGCAATGAACTGCATCCCTGCTAAGTATGCATTTACATTTTTCCCTTTGAAACAATGTGTTTTTATTGTATGTGTTGCAGTGTAATTTGGGGGAATATCTAATATTTACTCCAGGAAACAATTTCTGAAATAAATGTTGAGAATGACTGCAGCCAGATCTTAATTTGAAGTCCTATGAGTGAAGAAGGTATGAGAGAGATTTTATTTATCTTTTGCTAGATCCCTTTTGATTGTCCATTTAAGAAAAGCTTGGTATGTATACCGTAAGCATGTTTCTCTCCATCAATCAAACTTGGGGCTTCTGTTCTTTTATGCAAAACTAAAATGTGCAAGTTTTTCTGTGATAAATTTACCACCATTCCTGATTATAAAATACATTTGGGGAAGTAAAAGTGTTCAATATCCAATTTCCAAGAATATTCCTAGGAGCTCAGGAAGAATGCACACACTTTAGGAAAAAAAAAATGTCTTTGCATGTAAAATTGGATTATTTTTAGTTTAGAAATACCACGTCTCCATACGGTGGAGAGGGGGAATGTTGAAGTGAGAGAAAGAGGATAAAAAAGGATATGCAAAAACTTCTCCTAGCTCCTAATTTAAACAATTTTTTTTTCAAAATAAAGGGGAGAGAAAGTGTTTAATCACTGCAAGAACAAAACATTATTATTTTGACAGTTACTATTTCAAAAACCATGGCAATTCCTGGGCAGCTCAGCTGTCTCTTTAGCACAATGACAGAGTTATCTGCATCATATAGAAATAATACATTTGTATGTCTGTGTGTGTACTAAAAATATTTTTTCGTCAAACTTGAGTGGTAGAGAACAATTGCACCTGACTTATAGTTTGGAGGAAGGCTTAACTCCAAATGAGAAGTAGACAGTTACTGCTTAGGAAGAATATTTGGGACCAGTGTCTGCAAAGCAAATGGTTTGTCCTTAGAGCCCATTTCTTATTAAATTCACACACAGCAAACTTATTGCCTGATTGGAACCTGAGCACAAGTTCTCAACGCTGACCACAGGTTAGAATTACCTGGAACTTGGGGAAAGAAGAAGAAGGAGGAGGGGGGGGGAAGGAGGGGAGGAGGAGGAAGAAGGAGGAGGAGGAGGAGGAGGAGGAGGAGGAGGAAGAGAAGAAGAAAAGAAAGAAAGAAAGAAAGAAAGAAAGAAAGAAAGAAAGAAAGAAGAGGTTGCGGAGGAGAAGGAAAAGAAGAAGAGGAGGAGGAAGAAGAAGAAAGAAAAAGAAAGAAAACCCAAGCACCAGACTGGCCCCCAGAGACAGGTATTTAATTGGCTGGGAGGGGAGGCGCATCAGTATTTTTAAAAGGCACCCCGGGTGATTATACTGTGCAGCAAGATTTGAAAGCCATTGTATTTCACAAGGTTTTATTGAAATGCGACCTTCTCCCTAATCTCACTTTAATGAACTAAACCCCACCAGGTCTCTTAGAAACTGGGAGATGGTGGAGTAATGCTTGGATTTTGCAAGTGGTCATAATTTAGACAACTAGTTTGGATGACTATGCAGTGGTTGCTTTGGTCCTTGACTCTCCACCTACCCCACCCCACGCCCCTGTGGATTTTGTGTTCCCTGGAAAGTTAAGTAAATATTTGCATCCCCATTTGGAGGGCTGTGATCTTTCCTAAAGAGGGCGGGGTGACGGCTGCGCCTCCCGGCCCTACAGGACTCCGCTGTGGGCTTCCGTCCTCCCCGCAAAATAGGTGAGTGCTTTCCAAGTCCCCTGAGTCATCGAAATTCAGTTACAATGAGGGGATCTGGGGGCGGATTATGTGGATAACCAGGAAAGTCCAAGGTTAAATTATCAAAACCTTTCCAGTGACAGCTGTGGGTGTCATCGCCAGGGACAGCTGAAGGAGAGTCTGCTGGTCGCCAATAGGATGGATGTGCGAACAGATTTGGCGGAGTTATGTTTTAAAACATTCACTAGGAGAGCTATTAAATGCTTTTAAAGGACCCTTCTGAGCAGCCGTTCAGCGTGCAAATGAATTCCACGCTCTTGGATCCAGGTGTAAATGGATTTGCTCTGAGACTCAATTTGCCCGTTGTGCGTGGGAGGTAGGGGAATACCTCGATTTCTCTCCCTTCGGACGAGGACGCCCGCTGTGGCTCCCTGCTGAGCCAAAGTACTCTCAGGGGAAGAGCGGATTCGTGGGGGCGCTGATGACTGTCCCGGCTTACCTCGCAAGGACCGCCCAGGGCCGAGACAGTTTCCCTGCGGGCGGCTCCCGGGGCAGCGTGTGCAATCCCGCCACGTGAGGCTGGCCTATGCCCCCTATCTTCCGCAGCCTCCTGGGCTGGCGAGAACCTAAGGCAGCTCGAAGTGACAGTCCGATCCCCGCACGACTGGGCCCACGACTCAAGCCTGCCCCCTTCGTGGTCCCTTACCCCAGTCCTCCGCCCCGCAACCTGCGTGCACTTGTGACCCAGAAGCACAGGCACGGGCCAGGGTGGAAATCGAAGGCGCAAGGACGCTCTCACAAGGTCTACTTGTGTGGCGCGGGTGGGAAGGGGACCGGCTTGCACAGCATCTTGTCATCCCCACCCCGGCACCCAACATCTCCGCTCAGCTTGTTTTATTTTGTGTTTGTCTGGAACCTGGTCTTCAGCCCTACCGCCCCGGATTTTGTGACAGCTTCGACCCCATTGCAGGGCTGGAAGGGTCTGTGATTTATGATCCGAAGGTCTATTTACAGTCCCTACGTGCCCATGGGACCCTCCCCGCGCCTGCCTCTAGCTCTGTGTTTAAAACTATTAAAAATAGCGGGAAAGCCCCAAGTACAGAGGTAAAAAAAGAGACGCAGAGTGCGGTGGCCGTCGCAGCCTGCGGGGACGTGGAGTCGCGTTAGTTCAGCCCTTCTTTCCGTGCTTTCTGAGCTCTGAAAAACCCACCCCATTCCCGCACCCCCACCCCCTTGCGCCACAGCTTTCAAAGACGCAAAAGGTGTCGGTGTCTAGGCAAACCCTGCCTCAGTCCTGGCGGCGGGCCAGCGCGAAGTGGACCTGAAGAAGGCTTGGGGGGGCGGGGGGGGGCGGGAGCTGGAAATACCTAGATTTCCCTGGTCAATGTCTTGGCGTTCCCTCGAGGTGCCCTGCCAGCTTCCCACCCCAGACCTCCGAGGACCACCAGCCCAGCAGAAGGACGGGTTCGCCACTGGGTTAGGCGCCTGGTAAGAGCTCAAGAAGCCCAAACGATGACAGGGGTCCAGAGACAGAGCCAATCTTCAGGGACTCAAGAAGACTTGGATTCTTTCTACAAATCCTCAGCCAGCCTGCCACTTGTGTGGCCAGAATTAGACGCAGATAGATGATGCCAACCTGTCTCAGGTTATTTTGCACATGGAATATAGGCTAATAAATTCTACCCCGGGAAATAAAAAGGGGGGGTGTTTAGAATAAGCAAAAAAAAATTTAAAGATTTTATTTATTTATTTGAGACAGATCACAGGCAGGCAGAGAGGCAGGCAGAGGGAGGAGGAAGCAGGCTCCCTGCTCAGCAGAGATCCTGAGGCGGGCCTCCATCCCAGGACCCTGAGATCATGACACGAGCTGAAGGCAGAGGCTTTAACCCACTGAGCCACCCAGACGCACTAGAATAAGCAAAAATTTAAAAATGCGATTATATCATTGAGTGTATTTTAAAGGGGAGACTGAAGTGGAGTAAATTGCGAAATTCTTAGTAGACATAAGATAGATCAGTGCCTTGCAGAAACATTAAAGGTAAATTTAGTTGAAATTTATTTACAGCAGGAACAAAGTGAATAGCGGAGAGATGAAGTATTTGGTCAGCTCCCAGATCCCATCCCTTTGGGGTTTAATCAGAGTGGCGGGAATCTAGGGCTTTCTAAATGAACAGGACTGGCAATACAATGCCCTGGGTTTAAATCTTAGCTCTGGGGGCACATAGCTGGCTCAGTCAGTTAAGTGACTGCCTTCAGCTCAGGTTAGGATCCCAGGGTCCTGGGGTCAAGCCCTGCGTGGGTTTCCCTGCTCAACAGGGAGTCTGCTTCTCTTCTCCCTCTACCCTCCTGGATGTTCATGATCTCTCTCTCTTTTTCTCTTGCTCTCTCTCAAATAGATAAAATCTTTTTTAAAAAGATTTTTTAAAAAGATTTTATTTATGTATTTGACAGAGAGAAACACAGCGAGAGAGGGAACACAAGCAGGGAGAGTGAGAGAGGGAGAAGCAGGCTTCTCGCCCGCTGGGAGCCTGATGTGGGCTTGATCCTGGGTCTCCAGGATCATGACCTGAGCCGAAGGCAGTTGCTTAACCAACTGAGCTACCCAGGCGCCCCTCAAATAAATAAAATTTTTTTTTAAGTTTTAAAAATAAATCTTAGCCCTGCCACTTCCTAACTGTATGACCAGGGCAAATTAATTAACGTTTCTGTGCCCCCTTTCCTTCATTTTAACTAGACATAATTTGGTTGTTTGGAGAAGTAGGTAAATTGTAAAATTTACCACCTGGGTGGCACAGTGGGTTAAGCCTCTGCCTTCAGCTCAGGTCATGATCTCAGGGTCCTGGGATTGAGGCCACATGGGGCTCTCTGTTCAGCAGGGAGCCTGCTTCCTCCTCTCTCTCTGCCTGCCTCTCTGTCTGCTTGTGATCTCTCTCTGTGTCAAATTGTAAAATTGTAAAGTGGCCTGAAAAATGCCAGCACCTTCAAAATGCTTAATAAGTACATGCTATTACTATTATATAATACTATATAATATGTATATCACATTTTATAACATAAAGTAGTACTATCATATTGCCTTAATACAATAACCATAAATAGTAATCTAATGTGATTATATAATATTACTATTATACATTTATGTGATGATAATGTGTCAGTGTCGCTGGTCATAATGGACTTAGGTTTCCCCAAATATATTTGCAATTCTCACAAATCTTATTCAAGTTTGGGAATCCAAGCAGCTGGCTCAGGATACACCAAGCCTTCTGAGCCCTCATGCTGCCAGCCCCAGAACACTGGACATGTCCTCAGAGAAGTCTCCTGGCAAGTGTGGTCTGAATCCTGGGAGGGAGGCTGAGAGGGGGCATAGCTACCTGTGGTGGTATTACAGTATATTATATAGAGAGGTGTATCTATTATATATACATGGAATACATAGAAGGGTGTGGAATCCCTTTCCCTGGGAGGGAGGCTGAGAGGGGGCATAGCTACCTGTGGTGGTATTACAGTATATTATATAGAGAGGTGTATCTATTATATATACATGGAATACATAGAAGGGTGTGGAATCCCTTTCCCTGATTACTCCATCCTGGCACTTCCATAACGGAGACTTTATTTTTTTAAAGATTTTATTTATTTATTTGACCGAGAGCTCACACAAAGCGGGGGAAGGAGGATTGGCAGGCAGAGGGAGAAGCAGGCTCCCCGTTGATGAGGGAGTGCTAAGTGGGGCTTGATCCAGGACCCCAGAATCATGACCTGAACTGAAGGCAGTGCCTTAACTGACTGAGCCACCCAGGCGCCCCTTTTTAATTATTATTTTTAACATAACTGATACTTTAAAAGGGCTCATCTCCAGGGTTAATTTTATTCATAGCCATTCTTTCTTCCATCACCCTGCATTTTCTCAATGTATACACTGACAAAAACCAACCTCTATTTCATTTATTTTTACCATAAATGGATTTGAAAACCTTGAGAGCAAATGACATAGAATTATTCTTAAGTCAATATTAAGTATGGGTCCATGTGACATATCTGGCACATAGTAGGGTTATAAGTATTGTATTTTCTGTTCTAATGTCCTTTTCTTCCTTTCAATCCCCTATATCCTGCTATTCCCTAATATACAAGTATGTCCCCCATGCCCACATATTCTGGACCGGTGAAATGGGGATTCACATTGCTTCCAGGACAAATGTGTCCTTCAAATTAGAAACAGTCATTTATTGTTTTCTAGTATGAACTGACATCAGTTAGGATTCATTTTTTCCAGAAATATCTTAGTCATACTGTTCCTTCTGCATTTGGTCATATTCTTTTTTCTTCCCTCTCTCTCTCCCCCTTCTTCCCTTTCTCTTCTCTCCTGGTCAGTTTTAAGCAATCATCTTTCTTTCCAGGAGTTTTCAATTTTTCTTTTCTTTTCTTTTCTTTTCTTTTCTTTTCTTTTCTTTCCTTTTCCTTTTCCTTTTCCTGCCCCAAACCTTTTCATTCTGGTGGCTCTTCCTTCTTTTTGAGCTCCAAAAGCTTCTTTCATTTCTCCCTCCCAGGGTGACCTGCCACTCTGTTCCTGAAAGCCCCAGGGTCTGGCTCCTGCCTTCCTGGGTCATCCACCCTAAAGAAACCACACTGTTTGCTCTTCTGAAATTAGGGCTTCCTCACCAATCAGAAGAGTAGAGTGCAACCCCTGTCCTCGCCCCAGGGAAATGTGACCTTGTTCTGAGGGACCTGAAAGTATCAGTTCTATTCCAGAGGTGACTCTTCTGACCCCACTGAGACAGGGCAGCCTGGGCTTTCTGAGAACCTCCTCAGCCAGCTTTGGAGAGAGAGAATTCAGGTCTGGAGATGCCATTGGGATTCCCTTCCCATGAGCCTGCTCACCTCGGCCACAGCTACACAGAGTTTCTGTTTTCTCTTCTGCAAGGCAGCTCCAAATGTCTCAAACAGTTTCATTTTATCAGTAGTTTTTGTGGCTGGGCGGTGTATCAGTACACTGTTCTGAGAGAGCCTTGGCCTCTTTTCAAGTCCCCACTGCAGGGCAACTGGCTGTTGCCTCCACTTTATCTATGGGTCCCCTGGTCCCAAACCCCTTCAGGGAGAATGTTTTCAAAGCTTTTACATTAGTAATCTGTGGACTTTCTCCTAAATGTCCCTGCTTTCTTTTTCATTTATCTCACAAAAGCCACCATCTGGAAAATAAAAAATAAGGACTGGTTCTCTAGGATCAGAAAGTCCCTATCCCTTGACCTTCAGTGGTGACATCTGCCTTACTCCCAGAGGCAGAGAGGGTTGTTCTCTAAGAAGTTGCCACCTATTCCTAAGAAGGGTCAGCCACTAGTTTAATACTTTGAAGGAAGTGTCTTCAGAAAGAGGACAGTGGGGAACACCCAGAGGGACATTGAGCCCCAAGTAGACCCCCAATCTGCCTCTTTCCTGGCAGAGTATATCCATAGGTTGGTATGGCCAGGGCCTGTCCAATTTCCAGGACTTCATAATGTCCCCTGGACAGTTGTCTCTCACTACTCTAGGCAATGTATATAGCTCTTTCACTCCATCCCTTCGGACTTCTCCACCAAACGCTCCTTTCTACCCTCTCCTCTCATCAGTAAGCTACCTTAGAGGAGTTGCCCATACTTCTCTGGCTGAAATAGTACCCCCCCAACTCCAGTGTTTCATGTCCACTCTGTCTGCTCTTCTCCAGAACTCCTTCTCCTTCAGCTTCTCCAGAGCTCAGCCTATCCTTGCAAATAGTCTTTTGATCTGTGGCACTTATGTTCTTCTTAGCTATCTTCTGGACTATCATCTCTGCCAGGAAAAGGATTTTGGCCTGTTTCCTTTATTAGTGTAGTCCCAGCTCTTGGAACAGCACATAGTAGAAGCTTAGTAAGTATGTGTGGAATGAATGAAAGTCCTTGGGTGCCAGCCATGTGATCTGCTCTGAGGACACAGCAGAAGACAACTGACCATTCAATTGGAGGTAAGGGGTAGAATAAAATAATCCAAACTTTCCCAGGGAAAGGCTTCAAGAGCCAGCTTTGCAGGTGTCTTGGGCCCTGGAAGGGACCAGTGAGCAAAGGAGCCTCAGCATTTAATGTGAATTTCCCTAGGGGTTAATGGATGATTGAATGGGATAATGTTGGGCACGAGAGTGTGCCCAGCTTGGACACGAAGGATGCAGTGGGGAAGAGGGTGGTGCTCCAGGTGCTGCGAAAACCAGAGGGAGGATGGTGCTAGCCTACCACTAGTTTCTACACCTCTTGGCTGGACCAGAACAGTCCAACACAGTGAAACAGGTCAGGCTTCTCTGCAGGCTGTTGGGTCCCAGGGCTAATGAGACTTTCTACTTCCAGGGGTGACTTCCTGGAGTGTCCAAGGATGCAAGGGTGGACAGGCCAGTGCTTTGGGGTCCAATCAACTGAGGGCCCAACCTCCGATGCCAGGCTTGACACAGCATTTATAATTGGGCAACAAAACCACGAAAGGCAACTAGGAATTGGCCCAATGTCCCTCCAGGTCTGATCTTTGCTGTCAGAGCACAGAGGGCTCAGAAAACCCATGAAAAGACTTGTATAGCTTTTAACTCATCTGCTATGGCCTTGGAAATCACTGTCCAGTTAGATCCCCAAATGCCCACTTTTTTTTTTTTTAATCCAGCAGAATATCTTTAAGGGGATCCACTGGAAGAACCTCAGGCCTCAATTGTCCAGATTCAAGGAACAGAGAGGACTGGACCTACCAGTTGGCATTGGAGGGATGGAGGTGAGAGGGGCTCTGGCACAGACCAATCCCAAGCCACACCGGGAGGGATGGTTGCACAAGACAGCCCCTCCTAGGGCACTCTCCAGAGTGAGCACAGGTTCCTTGCCCTCAGAGGTCAGCAGGTGCTGAGGGAAAGGAATCTGAATTTGTCAACTCCCATCTCAGCTAACTTTCCCACACATGGTCTGGAGGCTTTGGGCTTTCCCGGGTTTCTCCGCCAAGAACTGGAGCTTTGGTACCCCACCCCCACCTCACTTGCACAAAGCAAGCATCCTCTGGCACCCTAGATACCCAGAAGTAGTGGGCCACCTGAAGGACTTCTAAGATCTTCCCCACTGACCCTCGGGGCATCCTCGGTCCTCGGGGTCCCTGGATTGGGTTTTCTGTCCCCCACCCCTGTCGCCTCGACACAGGAGTGAACTGATGGCCTCAGGATTGCTTCTCGGGCCTCCGCCGAATCAAGTTTTGTCTGGCTCCTCCTCCAAGCGTCCCAGGAAGGAGGGTGGGGAACTGTGCGGGCCTGGCTGGGGAGTGGAGGGTGAGGGCTGAGGAAACGGGCCCTGGGGCGCGTGGGCACCAGTGCGTGTCAAAGTGAGTGCCGGGATGAGGGAGGGCCAGGAGTGGGGCACTTTCGGGTGGGGTCGGGGCTCTGGGAGCCGTCGGGCTGGTGCTCAGCGGGCTCTGGATTCAGGGAAAGACCATCCCGCGGGGATCCTGGAGCCACGAATGCAACGCAAAAGGTGGGCGTGAGGGAGGAAACGCCAGCTTCTCCGCTCGGTCTCCAAAGGCGCTCTGGGAAGGGATTAGGCGCCCCCTGTACTTTCACTTTGGGCGTATTAGATGCGAACGGCGCTCTGAGGGCTGCGTAATTAATGAAGATTACGCCAGTTTTGTCGAAACATCCCTCTTAATTAATGGAGAGAAGGGCGCGAAGGGTAATTTATTTGCATTTGCAAAAGGCTTTCCGCCACATCGGCTTCACGGTGAGGGGCGGCTGCTGGGACCCAGGACTAATTGGCAACAACCTGGTTGGGGCTCTCTAGTTTCGGATCCAATTGTCCCCATCCTGTTCCCCTCGCCTCGCGGTCTACGGGACCTGCTCCCTGGGCCTTACACCTCCACCTCCTAACTCCGTCTGAAACCACCCTAGCTCTTGGTGGGCTTGCATCCCCTGAAAGGACGGCAAACCCCTCCCCGCACGCCCCCCGCTGCGGCTTTTTTCACCCCCCTTTCTGCACCAAGGGGACCTCCTAGAGATCTGATCGCCTATCCCTATGGCAGCCCCCCCGCTCCTCCCGTTGGTGCTGTTGGGGAAGGGGTGCAGGATGGAAAGAGGCGCTGGCTCCGAGTCCCTGAGGCCAAAAGCTCTCAGGAAACGCTGGGAACCTACCCTGTGCGTATGAATGTATGTGTGATCTTGTGTCTGAATGTGTGTGTGAACGTGTGTGACTGTGTGTTCCCTTATATGAGTCGTATGTGTCTGTGTTTCTAAGTATATGAAGGGAGAGTTTTGCCAAAATACTGCGCTCTCTCCGGTCTTGCTGTTCACCTGCTACAGCCCAGGAATAAAGTGCCGCCTTTCCCTTGAGTGCCGCTGCCTTTAACCACTATGACTTTAGCCAGAGGCTTTCTTCTCCCGGGTAGGGGAAGCAAATGCTTCCCACCCAGCTGGGGCTGGGAGTTGGGAAAGTGGGGGAAGCCGCGTGGCATCGTGGAGGGCCCAAGAGCCAGGAAGAGGCTTCAAAGGTTTCAGTAACGACTCTTCCTTTATTTATGCCCCTATTAATACAATATCCATCATGTAGATATCGATCTTTATCCTTTAAACTGATACGCGAGGAATCAATTAGCCATGCAGATTACATTTCCTACATATCCAAATGTTAATCTTTCAGTCTCTGGGCCAATGATATATATATTTGCAGCCAGATAGTATTAGATTTCGTTTAGAAATGGGAAGAAGAAAAAGTCTCTCTGAAACGCATTCCTCTTGGGGCTACTTGTCTTAACTCTTGGCGCGGACTGGGCGTTGGGGGTCTGGAGGCCGGGATAAGTCTTTCAGAGTTTTCCGGAGGAAAGAAGCAAGACCAGGAGAGTGACCAGCGCTCAGGGACACCTAGGAGAAGCGGAACAGCTTTCTATGACAGGGATCTGGACAGCTGGTTAGCTCCAGGTCTGCACTTCTGTTCTGGGCTCCCTCCAGCTAAACTACCCACTCTGGCAGCCTTCTTTCCATCGCTTTTGGCGGTCTGGATGGCCAGTTTTCATCTTTTCAGAGTTTTCTTTCTAGGCTCCTCCCATTTCTGTGGTTTTAAGTAAAAATTATTCTTCCACTCCTCACTCTGAAACCCAACACTCGTTTATTTGTTTTGAAGATTTTATTTATTTGACAGAGAGACACATAGCTAAAGAGGGAACACAAGCAGGGAGAGTGAGAGAAGGAGAAGCAAGCCTCCCGGCAAGCAGGGAGCCCGATGCGGGGCTCGATCCGGGGACCCCGGCAGGCATCATGACCTGAGCCAAAGGCAGTCGCCCAACCGAGTCACCCAGGCGCCCCTGAAACCCAACACTCGCTTAAAGATCTATCTCCAGAAAGAAAAAGCTAACTTAAAGAACAAATAGCTACTTTCCTGGGGGAAGAGAGATAGAAAGTTTAAGGTCTATGTAAGGACGTTATGGAATTAATGATGTGTAGAAATTGGAAGGGCTGAGGCGTCCCGTTTGGCCTGAGGTGATTTATTTTCATTTCCCTTCTTTTCCTTTCCCTTCCCTTTCCTTCCCTTTCTCTTCCTTTCCTTTCCTGTCCTTTCTTTTCTTTTTCTATCGTTTCCCTCGCCTCCTCCTCCTTCTCTTCTGTCTCCTCCTCTTCCCCTACAAAAGGCTGGTGGGGTCCGGAAAAGATGCTACCCGGGGCGGGCGTCCCCTCCTCTGGTCTGCGCACGGAGAGCCCGAAGGGGCCGCCCAGAGGAAGCGGGCGCGCGGCCGCACACTTCCCGCTATTTTCCCTCGGTCTCCGGACCCCTCGGAGCTCCTCTCCGGGAGACCAGCCTCTTCCACCTCCCCCCACCTGTTGCGCTTATTACGTGGAGTTGGCTTCGCAGTCTCTCGCTCCCCGCGAGACTTTAATCCCTGCGGGGATTGCGGGTCCTGGGTTTACTCACAGCTCTGCCACCTTGGGCTCCCGTGCCCTCACCGTCACGTGCGTCCAGACTTAACTAAAGACACAGGTCTGAACATTTCATCTCCCAGATAGCCCTTTTCTTGCTCCCTGCATCCCTCCCTCTGAAATCCACCTGGGAGAAAAATTTCTTGGCGGGGGCTGAAGATATTCCGACTGGGAAGCAGCGGTGGCTCAGAGCTCTGGCGTGGGCACTGGAGCCTCGTGGAGTCAGAGACCTGACCTGTTCCAAGCGAAAGGCTTGTTAGCTTGCCCCCACTTCCCCTACACCCCCCCACCACCACCTCCACTCCCTCACCTCCACTCAGGGCTCCGCGAGGGGAACCCAGTTAGGACTCTTTTCGACCTAAGGCACCCGCAAATATCCTGGGGCAGGAGTTCCTGGAGTGGTCATTTGCCTCGCTTTTTGCTCCAGACTTAAAGGAAGCCCAACAGACCCTCTAGTCTCCCCCAGAACTCCCATCAACGTTCTCCAGCTCCACTCTCGCCCCACCTCTGATCCCCCGCCTCTTCCCCAAGGCCCAGACAGCCCCCAAGAACAGACAATGCCTCGGCAAGACCACTCAGTCCTTATCCCCACGCAAACACAGGACCCTCCCCAAAGGCACACACTCTGCATTCTGAAAAGCAAATCAGTTGTTGAATCTCTCTTCTAAACTTCAAATCTTTCACACACACACACACACACCCCCGTGGATTCTGAGTTGGGCAGAGCATTTTTGAAGATTAGAAAAGACAGTCTAATTTTTTTACAAGACCGGGAGAATTGGGCTCTGGCATCTTGTCTTTCTGATTTGCATAAAAAAATTTTTGCACAGCCCAACAAATGTCTGTAGGAGACACTTTGCCGTGAGATTCATTCTCTCCTTCCCTCCTTGCCCTCTAAAAAAATATTTTTTCTTTTCCATCTCTCTTCTTCTCTCTTCTTTTTCCTTTCCTCGTTTTCCTTCCTTTCTTCCCACAAACCATATGTTCTTTATTGAGAACCCACTCACACATTTTCAGCCCACTCCCCCCGCTGCAGGGACTCCATAGGGGCACGCAGGAGCAAAATCACTGGGGCTGGCCCACACATTTCAGCGCGGCGCCCAGATCCCCATCCAGGCCCTAAATCCGACCTCATCCCGGCTGATTTTCCAGTGGGGAGAACAGCGGCGCCAATGCTTTTGACAAACAACTGCAGGGGGCCTAATGAAGGTCGCTTCGCCTGACGCTGCGCTGGGCCGTGAGTTTAATCCAAGCATTCACCAATCCCGTATCATCGCTCCGTCCAGGAAGCGCTTGGTCAAGGACTGGTCCTTTGATTTCCTTAGCGTTTACGCGGGGGCAGACTTTCTGCGGAATCGGGGGCTTCGTTGTGTCGGCTCAAACCACAGACCGCATCCTGGACGATGCCCGGGAACTGGCGAGCCGACAGGCGCGTCTACGAGGGGCTACTAAGCTAGGCCCTCCAGTTGGGGTAAAAAAGGCCTCGGTGGCAGACGTCTCCCCATCCCTGCAAGTCAGGAATATTATTTTACATAGATCATAATTTCATCTTAAGGCCTGTGTCTGGCTAGAAATGAGGTCACCTCTCAGAGGCCACAAGAAGTCCGTGGAGCATGAAGTGTTCATGCCTGGGTCCACAAGTGCGGAAGCTGAGCTCTGAAGGGCGTCCTGCGATCCAAGCAGACGCCACTCAACAACAATGGGACGGTTTGATCCGCACATCCAAACTCGGGGGCAGAAAAACCTTCAAGTGAATGGGGCATGCTCGCCCCGGCTCGAACTGGTAGCCAGCCGGCTGTCTATTTCACCTGAAGTTCCTCTGAAACTCTGCGCAAAGGAGGCGAGGGCAAGTTATTCTGCCCACGCCCCTCCCAATTATCGTACTATTGCTCTCAAGACTTCAGTCGTTTTGCACGTGCACAGAGAGCGCGGATGGACGCAAGGTTCATTCTTAAACGGTGGCAGAGACTCTCCTGCCGGCTTTCTGGCTGATTTGTCGACCTGGGGATATGACGTTGCCCCCCAAGCCGTGTTCAGGGCTGCAGGGCGCAAGCGCTTGCTTTCCAAATCCCACTGTGGGGCCACTCCTTTGTTAATTAGCGCCTGTCGCGCGCCCAGTTTCCGTATGGAGAATTTGGCTCACGGGCCCGGGACCCGGGAAGGGGCCTGGGTGGAGACTCGCTTCCTGCTCTGGGGAGTGTGTGTGTGTGTGTGGGGGGGGTAGCTTCTCCTTCCGGAGAGACCTCGGAAAGAAGGGGAGGCACAAGCTTTTGAGATAGGGAAGGAGTGGCTGAAATGTAGAACTGGGGTTCGTTTTCAAAACCAATCTGGAAAACCAGGAACCACCCCGCCCTCCCGCGCGACCTGTTGCGCTCGACTTTGTCCAGCCTCCGGCTCTGGGCCTGGTCTGGTTTAGCTGCGAGTGGCCGCCGTAAGCCCGAGAGCCTCAGCCAACATCGCTGCCCTGGCCTTCCGGGGTCGGACTTCAGGGATACCAAGTTCAGAGAACTTGGACTCCCCGAGGTCTTTAGATCCAAAGTGGCTCCGCAGCCCTACTGGCCCAGCGCTGGGAGGCTGAGGGTGCCCTCTCACCCTGCCCTGGGTCTCTGGGGTCCTCGGACTGCCGCCGGGCTGGAGAAGGGCCGAACTCATCTCTGGCTACGGAAGAACCTCCGAGCGCTCAGGCAGGGGAAAGACCGAGAAGGAGAGACCCTGGAGCTGCAGGCCCCCAAGCCACACACGCCCCCTCCTGATCTCTATTTGTACATTTTTATAGCAAGTGGTGGTCAGTGTATGGATGCTCGCACTGGACTGGCTCCCATGGGTATTCCAGATCCAGTTCAAGCCCCAGTACTTCCGTTCCGGGACCTCCCTGGCCCTGCCGCTCACCGTGGCTGAACGCGCGACCCGGGAGAACGAGTCTTCGGCAAGCGCGACCCTTCCGGGATCTGCCAGCTCTAGGTTGGAGAGCGCCGGGTCACCGCCCACAGGGTTTGGAGAGCCAGCCCTTGGCTCAGAAGCAAATGAGACTCAGTCCTGGATGTTCCCGGGGTCCTTTCAGCGGCGAGTTGAGTCTGCATCTGCCCTCTGAAAATACACTTTGGGTACCTCCCTCTCCCAACTACAGATGCCCCTAGAAAACGCCCTGTCTGCTCCGCCCAACCTCCTGAAGACGGAAAACCTGAAAAAATTTTAGGTCTCGAGACGCAATCCCTGAGAAGTGGTTTAGGAGACCAGGAAACCGACTTTGGTGATCACCAAGTTTTCAGGAGAAAGTTTTCCCCTTGACAAATTGAATCGTTTTAGGAAAAATCAGGTTAAATAGGGCTTCATTCTAAGCAGCGTCTCTCCTTTGTACTGTGAATGCACGTGGCCCTCCCCTCTTGGATGGGTGAGGAGACGTCCAGACTTTTTCCGTGTTTCTAGAGGCCTGTCTGGGCTGCTCCGGAGGTCAGTCAAAGCTTTTCATGTTGAAGCCCAGCGGAAAGCTGCCTGCTTTTCCCACTTGCGAGTGGATTTTTAAAGGGCCAACTCCCAGCGGGTTGAACAGCTCTACGCTCCCCGCCACCCCCACCCCATCCCCGCCATCTTCCCTTCTGTGTTTGCCTTAATTAGGGGGTGGGGAAGTGGGGTTGGGGGCTGAGTTCACGTAAAATCTGTCAAAGGAGTTGGGGGATGGGAAGCCGAGAGAGAGAGAGAGAGAGAGAGAGAGAGAGAGAGAGAGAGAGAGAGAGAAAGATGAGAGGGATGTGGAGAACTCCGGAGCAGGAAAAATTCAAAAATCGTAAGAGGAAAAGGAAAAGGGGGAACTTGAAGCCCAGAAGTCATTGTTTCCTTTATTTCAAAGGGAAAAACCTGCCTGATTCTCATCCTTTTGATTGATTAAGGCCCTGAATACCTCACAGTCCCGGAGTGACAGTCCCTGAATAGACTCGAGCGAATAAAGCGCAGTGCAGAGCGCGGGGCTGGCACTCGGGGGGTGTAAAGGAGGCGAGTTCTCTGGCACTTACCAAGTTATAAATAAAAGGCTATACACAATGGTACCTTCTCTAAGGACAGACAGTCTTTACAACACTCCTGGCGTCATATCCTGCTGGGGACACTTCAGCTCCTAGCCAAGACTTCACTCCTTTTATTTTTCCAGCAGTTTAGTCTGAATACCATAATAAATTCCTGAGAACAAACGCTGCAGCTCGGCAAAACTTTAACATATAGACACATCTCTGCCTGGGCACTGGGGATCTATACCTAGAGATTTAGAGCTGCAGCTTCCCAGAGCGGGTTTTTCAATCAAGAAGAGGCAGTATTCTTCTCCCTCCTCTCCCCACACTTCAACTCGTGAGTCCTAGGGCCTCCCCAAGGCTGCCTAAACTTCACACTCACTATTCCTGCTCCCAGACTGAGAAGACAAAAGAACTTATGAGCACACTCTGGACTCCTCTTGGTAGGAACCCCACCGGGGGCTCCCTACAACAAACCTAGGCCAAAGAGGCATTGGCGAGAGGAAGGAAGGCAACAGACGTCTGGAGGCTCCCAATGCCTTCTTATTGGAATTGCGCCCCCTCCCGTGGGGGGAAACCAAGAAAAATGAGAGAGAGAAAAAGTCACAGGTAGAAAAATAGAGATATAGACAAGGAGATGGGATGAGAGGAGTAGAGTCAGTGACGGAGAAAGACACAGAGATACAAAGAGAGACAGAGACAAAGAAATAGTTTAAGTCAGGGAGAGAGTGACACACATGGAGTGAGAAAGAGAAATAGGGACTCCTCTTCCCTCTGCAGCTGCCATCTCCCTCGGGCTGTCTCTCCCGGTTTCCACTGGTCTGCCCTTCTCTTTCGGGGAAGGGGAGCAGCGTGGGTCCCTCTCCGGGCCGGCCAAGGCCTTGGCACCGCCGCGGATGGGAAGAGAAAGTGGCCGCTGTCGCCCAATCAGCGCGTGTCTCCGCCACCCGGGACGGTCTCCCCGTCGGCCAATCGCAGCTCAGGGCTCCTGACCAAGCTTTGGGTGAAAGAACTAATAAATGCTGCCGAGCCCGGATCCCCGCACTCGGTGTCGCGACGGGAGGAGACTCAGGCCGGCCGCGCTCCCGCCCCCACCCCCCCTCCCCGACTCGTAGCGGCGCTCGGAGCCCCCTCCCCAGCGCCCCCAGCCTCGGGGCCACTCGCTCAGACTCGCACCAAACTTTTCCGCCCTGGGCTCGCGATCCTGGACTCTGGGGCCTCCCTGCCCGCCCCTTTCCCTGGTTCCTTCTCGAGCCTCGTTCTGGACTAGCAGTCCTCCTCCCCGCGTCCCTCCCTCTCTTTCCAGACTTTTTGGGGAGGGGCTGTCCACGCTCCGGGGAGTTTCCCAGGGTCGCCAACGCCGCACTTACCTTTCTATTTCGACTTCACCTGGATATAATTTCCCATCGAAGCTGTCCCCAGGATGACCACGCTGGCCGGAGCTGTGCCCCGGATGATGCGGCCGGGCCCGGGGCAGAACTACCCGCGCAGCGGCTTCCCTCTGGAAGGTAAGGGAGGGCCTCAGCGCCGCCTGGAGCCCCGGGCCGTAGCCGGGCTGCTTCACTCTACCCAGGGTCTCCACTGGGCTTCTTTGGCGTGCCCAGGGAGCCCCATCCCCTGGGCATCCTTACCCCAGGAAGTAACAGTCGGGGCGAGATCTCCACTCGATTTTCTCCCTGCAAACAGAGCGCAGCACTTTCTGCAAACCCCTGCGGAGCCTGACGGCCAGGCCTGCTCCAGACCGGTCCACTTTCTTCTGCTGTTTTGGAAATGCCGTGGTGGGGGAAGGGGTGAACCAGCTCCTGAGCACCGGAAAGCAACTTCTCTGCATTTTGTCCAACCCAAGGCATATCAAAATTGCCCCGGCAGCACCCATATTTGCTAAGTTCTTATTAGTTGTGGAAGAATTGTCTTGCCGGTGCAAAGTGTAGTGACAGACCCTCTGTGGTACCGTGCTTGGAATTTTTAGTATTAATTGATTAATTAATTAGAGTTCCAGTCATTTCAAGTGGCATCTCGAAGTTTCCATAACCCTTTTGGGGAGCTGCCTTCTGGTCATCCAGAAGGGACTCCCGAGGCAGGAAGACTTGCAAACCCAAGCCCTTCTGGAGAGTTTGTGAGGCTAGAGTGCCTGAAGGGGATGTTGATCCAGCGGACCTGTCCTTCAGGCTGGGTCCAGAGTAGAATATCAAACCTGGAGAGTCAATGGAGGTGAAGGGGTCTGTTAGCAGACCCAGCTGTCGGCTCTATCCCGAGGTGTAACAGGTGACACGCGCTGCCACCTGAGGCCTCCTTTCAGGACCCTCTTTGACCTTTGGCTGCTGCACTCTTAGCCAAAAATCCCAAGGCCTGTCAATTCCTCCTAGTCCCTTAGAAAGGGAGTGGTTCCAATTGAGCAGGGTTTGGAGTGAGTAGGGATCCAGAAGGCCAGTGTCTGGGTCAACTTCTCCCTCTAGCAGGACGCTGTTTCTTGAGCAAACCTCAAGATGCTGGCACAGGGTGTCCCCCACCCCCAAAATTGCCAGTTTCTCAGGCCCCAAAGGAAGACGGTTTCTCTGGAGCAAGTTATTTTGCCCCTTTTGTTCCTTTCACATAAGATTATGTGCCTGGAGATTGCTTCATAATTTGAACAGATGTGATTGAAAAGGATCTGGGGCGGGTAGCCCGATATGGAGCAGTTTCAGTGCTGTGGCTGTGACATGGAGATTGTCCAAAAGAGTCCACAGTTAGGTGGGCTCATTCTTCCGACTGCTCTCTGTCTCCCGCAATGACTTTCCCTTTGCTTCTCTTTTCGCCTTCTGCTCCCAGTGTCTACTCCCCTCGGCCAGGGCCGTGTCAACCAGCTCGGCGGTGTATTTATCAATGGCAGGCCGCTACCCAACCACATCCGCCACAAAATTGTGGAGATGGCCCACCACGGAATCCGACCTTGCGTCATCTCCCGCCAGCTGCGTGTGTCCCACGGCTGCGTCTCTAAGATCCTGTGCAGGTATCAGGAGACCGGCTCCATCCGTCCCGGTGCCATCGGTGGCAGCAAGCCCAAGGTGAGTGGGGAGCCTGGGCCTGATGGAGCAGAGAGCAAAGACTGTCATCTGGGGCTTTCCAAGGAGTTACCTTTCAAGACTGGGAAGGGGCCTATGGGCTGTATGTGTGTGTGTGCTTGTGTGTGGCGGGAGTGGGAGTGCTCGGTTGCCGCCTGGGCCACTGCTCCTCCATGATGGCTAAGGGAAAACTCCAGCCTTTTTGCAAAGGAGATAGAGCATTTTTAAAAATGCATCAGAACCCTAGAATACTCCCCGAATTATTTTAATAGGCAAACGCCTCAAGCATGCAGTTGTATGTGCCCACCTCTTGCTGGTTTCTTCCCCAAGAGACTTCCCAGTTCCCACCCAGTGCACTGCCTTGCCAAGCCTAATCTAAGGAGCCACTTTTGGCTTTCTAATGGTTTCTCTCCCACCTTCTGCCCCCAACCTCTTCCAGTCCAAATTGTCTTCAGGGAGCCAAAGCTAGGGTGATTTGTTTTCTTTGTAATGAGCAGATGACTTGGCATTTAAAAAAAGTTTGGTACTATCCTCAAATTATTTTGGTTCCTTTTAAAAAATGAAAGAGTCACACTGGCTAAGGCTCAGTGGGAGGGGATTATACAGGGTTTGTCTTTTCTTCTGGATGTGGGATATAATTTTCTAGTTGCCACAGGGCAAAATCAAAAGGAGGGTTCTGGTAAACTGAAGACTTCCAAATACTCTGCTCGCCATCCACCCCCTGCCCCAGATCCCCTTGCAACCTCTCCAAGAATCTCTGGAAACTACTTTTATTGGAAAAAAAAAAAGAGCTAGTCTCTCAAATTATCTGTATTTGTTATCCACTCTGATTAATTTTTTAAAACCTATATAATCAGCTTTTGCATTTAATTCTGTTCTTCAATTTAGCTAAAATCTTGTGCTTTTGGGGGGAGGAGTACAAGTTGCAGATCTAACTTGATTTTTTTTTTTTTTTTGCTTCTCCTTCAAACATACCCTTTTTGGTTTCGTTTTCTTGTTGTTTCTGTATAAGGAATTGACTTTCTTTATTTTCAGGGATCAGAAAGTACACTCTCCCTTGACCCCCATGTTATGAGTCTTCTTAATTTATCCTGATTGTCTAAGTTTACCTAGGGAGGATGAGGGTCCCCAGGAGTAGGGTGATCTCACTTCTACTCCTTCCCCAAAATGAATTTCTTCAGAGAGTTGAGGCCCTTTTGCTGACAAGGGGGCCTTCTCTGTGGGTGGAGGAAGGAGCATGCTCCTGGATCTCCAAGCGGTAGGGACACCACGTTTGGCCCAGAGTACTGGGTACCAACGCCTGCCTGCCTGTTTTCTTAAAGCAGGTGACAACGCCTGACGTGGAGAAGAAAATTGAGGAATACAAAAGAGAGAACCCGGGCATGTTCAGCTGGGAAATTCGAGACAAATTACTTAAGGACGCTGTCTGTGATCGAAACACTGTGCCCTCAGGTACCAGGCCCATTAACGTCTTCCTGAGGCACGGCCCTCAGACGCTATTCCCCAGGCGGGTCATCGGGAATCCGAGCCACAATCTCCCGAAGGTCGATCTGGGCGTTCGGGAGGCAGCCCCTCCCAGGGCCCTAAAATATTCACGAGCCAGACGCACTCACGGTGTTCTACGGAGAGGAGACTGAGCTGCTGGTCCTGGGGTTGAGAGAACGCCAAGGGCTCCCCAAAGAGGATTTCTGTCGAGGAGGCAAAGGCAGGAAACGTGAGGCAGAGGCCAGGCGTTTATTAATATTGATGTTCCCTTTTAAAGAGAAACAAATGTTTTGGTAACCCCAACCGAAGGGAGTGGGGCTGCGCCAGCCAAGGCTTTGCCTAGTGCGCAAAGGAGAAGAGGTTTAGGCAGAGGCCCGAATTTTTCCCCGAGAGTCCCGGGACCATCCGGCGCCCCGGGCGTGGGGGTGGGGGGCAGAGGCAGAGGGAGAACAGGGGCGAACGCTGGGGCGAGCGCGAGGGCGCGCGGGAGAGTTTGTTTTTAATTAAAAGGAAACTCCCTTTCCCCCCTGCGAGAACGAGATATTTCAAGAGTATGGATTTGTTTACCAGACTGGAATCTGGAAAAAATAAATGGGGGAGAGTGCATTTTCTTTTGATTTTTTACAATAGGAAACGATTCTGCAGTTGAAATTTAAACCCTTTATAGCCTCAAAAAAAAAAAAAAAAAGCTGAATTGCAGGGGACGGATCCGCTGTGCTTCTTCCTTCCTTAACGCCAACCACGGAGGCCCAATACCCAGGTGGCTGTAGGGGATGCTGGGTGGGCTGGCGGGAGAATTAAGAGTCGAGACCTAGAGACCCGTCTATCGAGTGAAAAAGGGAAATGCTTCCCGCCGGGACGACAGTTCCTGGGTCTAACTTGGAGGTGCGGATTGGGGGGGGGGGTTTAGAGTGGGAAGTTGAAGGGGTAGTAGAAGACGGAGATGCCCCAAGAGGCAGGAGGAGACAGGCGAGTAGTGCAAGGCCGCCGCTCTAGGGTCCGGGCTGGGGATTCGGGGCTCCTTCCCGCACCGCCTGGCTAGGCTCAGTCGTCCGCACTCCCACCCTCCTCCCGCCTCCAGTGAGTTCCATCAGCCGCATCCTGAGGAGTAAATTCGGGAAAGGCGAAGAAGAGGAGGCTGACCTGGACAGGAAGGAGGCCGAGGAGAGCGAGAAGAAGGCGAAACACAGCATCGACGGCATCCTGAGCGAGCGAGGTAAGCGGCGGCGCGCTCAGGGCCCGCGCGCGCCTCGGCGACATCCGCGCTCAGACGTCGCGGATCTGAGCGCTCGGGGCAGCCCCGGCTCCGGCCAGTGTCCCTCCTCCTCGTATCCAGTGCGCCCGCGAAAGAGCATTCAAGTGAAAGACCAGAGACGCACTTGAAATTAAAACAAAAATCTCTTTTCTTTCCTTTTCTACTTTATAAGTCTTTCTTCTGCACCAGCCTCAGCCTCTCCGAGTCTAGAACTGCGAATTGCAGTTTGGAGCAGGGCGACCCTCTTGCCCTCACGTGTAGGGGACCGGGCGTCCTAGAACGCTTCAGGGGCTGGGGACGGTCTGTGAGCCTCCGGAGGTTGAAGGAACTTTTGCGCCCTAGGGGAAGGCCCAGATCTCCAGAAAGGTTCCCAATATTAGAAGAGGGGAGGGGAGAGAAGGACTCCAAACTCTTTGGGGGCAGTAGGGCCCAGAGTTGCACCTCTTTGCCTTATAAATACATACATAATACATCATACATACATATATGTAAGTTGGTTGTTTTGTGCTTTAGTTGGTTTTCAAATGCGATGGGGTTTGATTTCTGCGTGTGTGTCTAGGAAGTAAAATGAGCCTAAGATATGGGTTCTTGGGGCCATGGTGTTGGCTCCCCCTCTCCACCCAAAGGTGCAGGTCACCTGCTCCTTGTTAGCTGTGACCCGTCATCATTAAGAGGAAGTCTTCCTTTTGGAGCCATAAGTGAAGCCTACTTCCCTTATACCCGCCACACATGGTCTGGAAAATCTAGATGTCCGTCCCCTTCTCCCCAAAGGAAAGCAAACCTGTGGAAGTTGAATGGGAAAGGGATCCCTGCAGCAGTTTTCCACTCTGCAGTTTTGGCCTTGGGGATGGTCACACCTCTTCAAAGTTGTAGGGGGTCGGAAGTCGGTGGCATCCCTGCCATGCCCTGAGTTGTCCCTTCAGGGCCCCGGACTTAGGGGGGTTGAGTTGAGTTTTCACTTGCCCTGGAAGGGTAGGCGGCTGGCTCTTCAGGTGGGCTTGGACACCCACTGTGACCAGCTGGATCTGTACCCTCAGCAGGTGGCCTCCAGGGTAGGACTGTGGGTGGAAAGCTGGTCACTTCTTTTGCTTTCATTGCCCAACCCAGGCAGACGGCAGCCGCTTTACCAACTGAGGCAAACTCTATACACAACCTTGAAGAGCCACATAGATTTAGACGTGACAAACCCAAAGAGCTGATTTCAGGGATCAACAGAAGCGTGGGTGTTCTGGGGCACAGGGGCAATCAGGAAAAGACACCAAAAACCTCGGCACGCTGGGCAGGGAAATACAGAGCTTGTTGCTTTCCTTAAAAGCAGGGTACTCACAGGGTCTTAGCCTAAGACCCTCCTTTGGGAGGGGTGCTTTTCTGCTCTATTTTCTCATGAGACACCCCAGCTTTTATTCCAGGCCTAGATGCAGCAGAGAGGTACTGGGGAAGGAGGAAGGAGAGAAACCAGCCAATCCCAAACCCAACGGGCCCCTGTGGGCAGAGGGGCAAGAAGCCCAGAGCTATGGAGAGGCTCAGCAAGCAGCGTGGGGGTAGCTCCTTGTTGCTGGGGCGCCGGGGCGGCAGACTGGCCGCTCCCTCACAGCACAGGCAACCGAGGCCCAGGAGACAAAACGCCCCAAATGAGCTGGTCAAACATTTGTACAACTTTTCCAGCTTTTACAAAGAAGGCCTTCTCTACACAATCTACACTTGGAGATGAACTTGGGAGACAAAGCCTGGAGAGTCCATTGAAACTCACACTTTAGCTCGGCCCAGACAAAGCTCCAGCTCGCAGCAGCTTGATGTGAACAAAGGAAGGCAACCTTTTTATAATTCAAGGAGAAAAGAAGAGAAAACAGCTCCACAAAGGGCCGAGAATAGACATTATGGGCTTGCAATGAGGGATGAATTATTCAATGAGCTCCAATAGCTGCTGCGCCAGGAAGTTTTATGGACTCTCCAGTGTGGAAAAAGTGGCCATTTCACCTACAAAATGTTTCTAGTCTTTTGGGCTGTCTAGCTGGGCCGGCTGCCATTCAAGGGCAATTGCTACCATTTTTAAAATCAAGAGTATTCTCTCCAGCGGGGGCTATACCGTTGGAAGCACACACTCCACAGAGGCTGAAGCCTAATTTAATTTCGGGTTGTCAGAGAAGAGGCAGGGTCGCTCTCTGTAAGCGGCTCTAGCTCCCTTTCCAGATAAGCCCTGGAGGGTAAGAGGGGCACAGAGAAAGGACAGAGTGAAATGCAGTTTAAAGGGAAGTCTAGAAACCAGAAAAAATTACCTCTGGTTTTGGGCACCAAAAGTCAGCAGCTGCCCCGCTTGTGAAATAGAATGATTGTTGATAAAGCGACCTGAGCTCCCTGGGCGAGAGGGAGGAGGCTGGCTGAGAAAGGACCTTTGGGTGCCCTGAGCAGGGTGACTGGCTCTCTTCTAGAGGTTCCAGCTTCCTTGGCAGGCACGGGGGGGGGGTGTAGGAAGGAGGGGTAATATTAAAACTGGCTTCCTGGGGGACATCTTTCTGCTTGTCAGACTCTAGGACACAGGAAGAGAAGCACCCTGACAGACGTCAGAGCTGCTCTCATTTTTCTCTCCAGTGTTTGGCCTTTCTCCTAGGTGACTCCTTTTACCTTCTCAACTTTCCCTTGTCCCTTGCCCAATCCAAGAGGGGCTCAGCGTGCAGACTTGGCGCGCTCAGGCCCTTGCGCCTTGGCTCGCCCTAGGTGCTGTGCACCCCTCCCGGGTCCATCCTTCCAGCTCCTTTGCCCAGGGGACAGCAACCCATCCCCCTTCCGCCCCTCGCGCCTAGTCCCGGCATTCTCGCCAGCACCGAGATCGGAACGAGCGCAGTCGGAGGAGCCAAGTGCCGGTCGCAGCATCGGGGGCTGTGGGCACAGCCTCCGCTGCGGCCACTCAATGGGCGCCTCTGTTCCTCCCCCAGCGCGGCCGAGTGAGCCCGCGGGCGCCGCCACAATGGGTCAGCCCCCACTTCTGCGCCCTGCGCCAAAGCGCCGCGCCGCGCCGCCCCCTCCCCAGCGCTCAAGCCGGCTCGAAGCTTAGCTCGCCGGGCTGCAGCCGACTCAATTGCCTCCTTTATGTCCTTCTCACTTTCATCTAGACA
>PITA01002058.1:81133-132687 GCA_004023965.1 Spilogale gracilis
GACGCTTTTCCTGTTTGTGAGTTTTGAGAAACATTTTTGTTTTGTGCCGTAATGGAAATAGAGGACAGATGAGGACTGTAAATGGGACACGCGACGGCAAGACTCTCGCTTAAATATTTAGATGCAATGTTACAATTACTGACTTGTTGCAGGGACTTTGAAGTGGCAGCTCGGGAGTGCAGGGAGAGAGAGGCCAGATTGCCCAATTGATGTTTTGATTGGGGCCGGAGATACACTTTCATGGGACTTTGCTTTCCCCCTTTAAAAATCACTAGTGAGCGTGGGAGGTTTGTGACGATTTCAAAGATTAGGCTGAGACCCCAACCATAGGTCGATTCAGGCTTATACTCCATTCATATCTCTCCCTTCCTTTTTGACATTTATGAAAGCAGGGTTGTTGTTTTTTTTGAGAAAGTAAAAGTGAAAGAATTTTTGCTCGAGCCCCTTTTTGTTTGTAAACTTGTGAGCTTTTCTGAAATAACCAGGACGACGTCAGCTTTTCAGCGGGGCATAAGAGAAAGCAATTAAAAGCGCAGAAAAATTTTAAGGGCCTTTGAGATATTTCATTTCCAATGGAATCATGAAAAGAGCGCTTTATCATTAACGGGGCTGAGGTCGAAAGGAACGGAAGGCCGTTTCTTCCCCCCACTTAGCAGGGAAGGACATTTTGGCGCGAGTAAAGGGGGGAGGTGCGGGAGGAACTTTCCCACAGACTGAAATCATGGGGTATGAGATCTTAAGTTTGTGGCATCGGAACCTTTATTAAAGTGGACAGCCCACTCTCCAAGTCCATTTGTCAGAATCCCAAATTTGACCCCAATGTCGCCACTAGGCTTTTGAGTGAATTTTTTGTTTTCTGAAGCCCTTATGTTACTCAACAAGGAAATAGCACCCATTTAAAAGTGTATTGGAAGTATCAGAACTTGGATCAAATTAAAACACCACATTGCGTTCTTTTCAAAGACATAGTGGTAACAATTTTTCTGTTGGGATGGGAAAGAAAAAAGAAAAAGAAAGAGGAAAGGAAAGGAAAGGAAAAGAGGAAGGAAGGAAAGAAGGAAGGAAGGAAGGAAGGAAAGAAAGAGAAAGAAAAGGGAAAGAAAGAAGGAAGGAAGGGAAAAGAGAAAGAGAAAGAGGGAGAAAGAAAAAAGAAAAAGAAAACGAACCACCAGAATCTGGGTGTTGTAGGTTTCTCTTTTTTGCTTGGTTGTTTTGTTTGGTTGGCTGCCGTATGTTTACTTTCTAGCCTTATTGAAAACATGCAGATTTTCTAATTAATGCTTGAAATCATATGTTTATTTTGGGGCTTGATTTGATTGTTGATAGCACCGGAACCGGGATGTAGGGGCTTCAAGTACGTAATAATTACTGAAGGGTCATTTAAGAGTCCCCAGGGCTTCGCAATAACCCCCGCCCCCTCGGGGCGGTGAGGCAGAACCAGCAAGTGCTCCCCGGTTATGGGATATGATGGAAATCCAATCAGGTGAATAGGAGTATTGCCACTAAAACCCAGTTGCAATATCCATGAAAATATATTATTTTGGAGACCAAAAAAAAAAAAATCCTTCCTAACCATAAGGTTAAATGTTTAAATCCTACACAAGTAAATAGCCAACGAAAATTAGAAGTTGCAACAGCAGCTACAAAGAGTGAGACAGAATTTGTCCAGGCCTGGGTACAGAGAAGGTTCAGTTTGGTGGGGTTCTAGACAGGTAACTTATTTATGCAGGTAAATAAAGATTAAGGAATCGTTAAGAATGTACATATATAACTAATACGACACTAGCAGACGATTAAGCAGTCAGTTAAATGCCTTATCTCACTGGCTGCTCTGGGGTTGTTTTACAACCAGGAATTAAAATCTGAAAAGGAAGTTTTCAGCAGCTCAGGCCAAATATTGATTAAGTAGCTGTTTGTTGATAGCATTGTTACGCATTAAAAGGCCGGGATCTCGGCCCCTCAGTGGCCATCTTCTATTGTAAGGGATTCTTAACCGCAGAGATCAAAGCGGGATCATTTCAACTTATCTGTCTTGGAAAATCCTCCTTTTCCTCTGAAACCTCTAAGGAGGATTGACCAAATTCTCTTTAAGAAATAGGAACCCAAACCAGTTACATGTTGTAGGTTTGTAGAGAAGAGATCCATGGGGTGTTTTTAATTATCCTATGGTGATTTCTTGTTTAGAGCTTAGGCTAAGATGGTGAATTTATCGTCAAATAGATTTTCGTTTTTGGAGGGTGGCCAGAGGCAGGGAATCTACTATCCGCATGTCCCTAAATTTTTAAATATGGAACTTTCTTTCGCCGAAGTTGCCTTCTAAGCTGGAATGATGTAAGGGAAAGAGGTCAGATTTTTTGTGTAAAACTGGGCAGGGAATCATTAAATGCATGGGGAACTGGGAGTTATACTGACTACATTTCTCTCATTTCTCTACATGTGTTTCTATATTTTTGTGTGTTTATAGATGGTTATATGAGTCTCATGTATATTTTAACCCCCTACAATGTAGGAGTATATATGTATTTGTGTGTATAGTTTGTGCATCGTTAGAGTTTATTTATAAGTTCGTCACTATGAATTATGCCGGCAGTGAACTATATCCGTTTGCACAAAATAAAAGCCCATTTGTCCAGTAGATTCCACTTTTAGAGCCATCAGAATTTGAGGTAATAGCATAGCCTCCCAATTCTTATTCATCATTGTTGTTGAATGCTAGGAAAAATCTTCCCCTGAATGATTTTACGACTGCTTGGCTGTTGATTTTTAGATGAACTATTAGCTTTTTTTTTTTTTTTTTTTTTTTTGCTTAAGAATTCAATGTATTTGGGTAGATTTTTTTTTCTTTTATTTGCAAAGGCTTTTTGGGAAATACCATCTCTGTGCTTAATTTGCAAATGCTAACAAATCAGTCTGAGGTTGTGAAATTTATGCCAGATTCAGGCTTTGGATATTCAAATGTGCATCATGTATTTGTCTTCCTGAATCCCCTTCTCTCTGCTCATTGCAGTAGGACATAATTGTGCATAGGGTTGTATCTTTATTTCATTTTGTTTTTATTCTTTCTTGCTCACTCTTTTTAAAAAGATTTTGTTTATTTATTTGAGAGAGAGACAGAGAGACCCTGAGAGGGGGGGAGGGTCAGAGGGAGAAGCAGACTCCCTGCTGAGCAGGGACTGAGACTGGGGATTAGAACCTGGGACTCCAGGATCATGACCTGGAATGGAGGCAGTCACTTAACCAACTGAGCCACCCAGGAGCCCTCTTGTTCACTCTTGAACAAGATGAGACTTGATGCACAGAACCACTAGCTGATATTTTTGAACATATTCTATCATAATCTCCCAATTAATTAAAATTTTACCTATGCTCAAATGTTCTTTGATGTACTCCTAGTCATTTCAGTGTAGAGCAACTGCTTAAAATGGATTAAGCTGGAAGGGTAAGTCAGCTCAGATCTGTTTTGGTTATCTTATCCTGTGTCCAGATGCAGCATTAGAGAGTTCTTTGTTGCATATTCCACATGTACATGTATATTTCATATACATATGGAGCTAAACTAACTTTTTCTTCTTAGGCATCAGGCTATGTGTTCATATACTGTCAGGGAAAGCAGCAGAATCAAGCTCTAAATTGGGCCTGATCTCAGTAGCAGGGCAGAATTACTGAGTTAAGAACTGGCTTATGTCAATTATATCTCAATAAAGTTGGGAAAAATTAAAGATGATTTTGATATTATTGTTGAAAAAAAAAAAAAAAGAACTGACTGCCTTTAGCTGAGGAACTGTGACCAGAGAAAGTGAAAGGGAATTTTAGAAGTTGCCCTTCTCTTGGAGGATGCATACTAAGGTGGGGACAAGAGGACCATTTCCTGCTCTGTTGGAAAATATTTTCTTGCCCCATTGCTGCTGGTTTCTGGTAGATTATCACTGTTCAGCTCTCAGCCAAACACTGAACCCTAGCAGCATTGAAATTTGCTGGAATCAACACATCCAGAAAAAAAGCTTTCTCTCAAATTCTCTGTGTTAGGCTTATGCTCCCAAATAACCAGAATATATATAATTACCAGTTTGTAAGTGGAAGGAACACGCACAGTTATCAAAATACTCATTACCTTTACAAATCCTCTATTTGAGGATTTGAGTTAGAAACTTCACCACTGGGCGCCTGGGTGGCTCAGTGGGTTAAGCCTCCTCCTTTGGCTCAGGTCATGATCTCAGGGTCCTGGGATGGAGGCTGCCTCCAGCTCTCTGCTCAGCAGGGAGCCTGCTTCCTCCTCTCTCTGCCTACTTGTGATCTCTTTCTCCGTCAAATAAATAAATAAATAATCTTAAAAAAAAACTTCACCACTGCTAAAAGAAAATATGAAAACCACGGAAAGTAGTTGTAGAAGATGCTAAGGAAAGTTTCAATGAATTCTTACCTTCAATGTCTGTTTTCCTTCCTTCCTGGTAAAACTAAGAAAAGAGGAACAGGTAACTTCTGCTATGGAAGTGGCCACTTCTTTTTAAAGAAGAAAGGGTATATTACTAAAGGGTGATGTAAAATTTAGAATTTGATTTGATGCCCATTTCTCCTAAGAAGGAAAATCCTGAGAGAGTTTTACCTTGTACACCGCATGCAGCAAAGTTTGTAGCGTTTAGATTTTCGCTGCAGGATTTTAAGTAGACAGCAGCAGCAACAAGAAAGAACCTCTTCTCTTTGGGGTGAAGCAATGTGATCGGAATAATCGGAGTTTGTATGCCCTCCTTACTGCAGCGATTGGGAAGTCAATCTTCCTCAGTAAAACAAATTAGAATTTATGAAAGGCAATAACAAACTAACTGGGCATTTGTCTCCCTCAGTTCACTTAGGGATTTCGTTACTCTATGTACTTTTCTTTGGCCAGATGTAATGCATCTATAGCAGTATAGTAACAAAACCTCAGTTCTAGGAGCCAGCCGATGGATTCCATTTAAAAATAGCTAATCAGGGACGCCTGGGTGGCTCAGTCTGTTGAGTGTCTGCCTTTGGCTCAGGTTATGATCCCAGGGTCCTGGGATCAAGTCCCGCATCAGGCTCCCTGCTAAGTGGAGAGCCTGCTTTTCCCTCTCCCTCTGCCTGCTGCTCCCTTTGCTTGTGCGCTCTCGCTCTCTCTCTCTCAGTCAAATAAATAAATAAAATTTTTTGAAGAAATAAAATTAAAAAATAAAAATAGCTAATCAGAATGTTTGAGACAAGGATGGGAGACTCTTCTTGGCTAACATGGAACTAAGGGAGAGGAAATACCACTGATTTTTAGCATTAAAAAATGTCCACAGTCGTATTGTGAGTTCAAATAGTATAGTTTTATGGAGGCTTAAATGTAAATTTTGAGAATTTTTATACTCATCTAATAGGCATGTTTCTGGAAACAACTGCAGAATTAAATGTCCCTGTCTTTATGTCATTAGAGGGAAACAATAAATAAGTTAGGGTAACATAGTTAAGAAAGGAAAGTTAATTGCTATGCAATCTATATTGAAACATGGGATTGGTTTAATTTTTGTGTACTTTCCTGGTGAATACTTACATAATAACATACAGATTTGCATTTTTAATAGGAAGCTTACATTTGTAGGCTGGTGATTTTACAGACACATAGATAGGTCAGCAATACAAGCAACATACCCCTCTTATCAAAAAAAAATTTTTTTTTTTGGCAAACCCTAGTATAGCTATAACTTCTCCAGTCAGCAAGCACTTGGGTATTGTATGGAGACATTCCTTATTTTCTTTATAGGGCCTATCTTTTAAAAAAATATTTTATTTTTAAATAATTGTAGGCTTAGGGGCGCCTGGGTGGCTCAGTGGGTTAAAGCCTCTGCCTTCGGCTCAGGTCATGATCTCAGGGTCCTGGGATAGAGGCCCGCATCAGGCTCTCTGCTCAGTAGGGAACCGGCTTCCTCCTCTCTCTCTGCCTGCCTCTCTGCCTGCCTGTGATCTCTCTCTGTGTGTCAAATAAATAAATAAAATCTTAAAAAAAATTGTAGGCTTAGAGAGTCTATCTTCAAATGTATTTTAAAATTCTCCCAATATTCAAATACAGTATCATGATTAAGAAAATTTGGGGCAGTGGGTGTGAGTATGTGTGTATGTGTGTCTCAGTTTCTATGATTGAGCTTAACCTGAGAAAATTAATGGGTCCAATTCATTTTATTATAAGAAAAGCAACAAGTTTCTTCCTTCTGAATCCCTGGTTGGCCAGTTTCCTGATTGAGGTTCGCTAAGGTATTTGAGTATTTCTTATCTGTTCTGACTTTAACACACCCCAAGTCCCTTTCCCTGCCTTCGTTTGTTGCATTGTAAGAGCCTAGCACCGAGGGCAAAAGTGGCCTGTTCATGCATCCCTTATTTTACTCTAAAATTGCCACGAAGCACATTTTAGGTGTGACCCCTTGAACTTCAGTTTTGACGTCTGTAAGATGGGGCCCATCAAACCAACTTCCTGATATGAAAAGAAAATGGGAAGATGCAAGTTGTGGGCAACTTACATTATCATAGGAAAACTCAGTCTTGAGGGAGGAAAGGCTCTGCCCAAAGGCAGATAAAAGCTTAATTCAGGGCTTAGGAGCAACAATGAAGGAACTTGTACACAAACGCAAACACACACACACACACACACACACACTCACACTTCACTTTCAGAGTAAAAAAACTGAGTTTGTAAGCAACATTTTAATATAATAGATTTTACTGACTTACCAGATAAGAAAAATAGCAAAATCCTAAAGTTATTCATTGAGATGTCAAAAGGTATTTCTGAATTATTTTTTCTACTCATTCTGCAAAGATTACTTTTGTCTCTTAGATTAACTTGGCTTTTCCAGAGTCCTCCAAATTAAAGTTCTGACAAACAGGCTGCTTTTTGGAAATAGGTCTCACGCACCCATCCCTTTATACTCCTGAAATTCTGTTGCAATGCTTCATTTTACAGAATCGCTTTTGCACAATTCCTCATTCTGTCCCCTCTTTCAGACGATCTCATTGTTCCTAAATATCTTCTTAGCTCCGCACGTGAGACTGCGTACGTGAGACTGTGTACATTCCCCTTTCTCTGTGCATGATTCTACTTAACCCTCCTCCTATCAAATTTGAGTTCACAAATATTAAAGAAACTTTCCAAAATAGCATTTGTGAAGCTGGAGGATACATTTCAGTGACCTTTCTATTTGATTTCCCTCCACCCAGTTCCCAAAGCTCGGGACTTGTGTGTTATCCCCGTGCAATGCAAGAATTAAAAACAAAGTACCCTGGCTTGTGAGGCTTTGGGGTGGGGGGCGCTGGAGAGTGCCCGCCCCACGTTTCTCCCGGCTGGAGCAGCTTGCTAGGGCAGCCACTGCAGAGAAGGAACGTTGTTTTCTTATCCCCGCATGCACTGGTCTGACCTGTCTCCGAAATAGGTCAGGCTGGGGCACGGCAAGTTTATGCAGCTGTTGGGGCTTAGGCTCTCGGCAGGCATCCCGGGCCCCTTGCTTGGCAGCCCCCACTGAACTGATAAAAAGTTGCTGGCCGGCCACAGGGCCTGCCTTCTGGACCGGGCTGCCTCCCCACCCCCACTTGGAAGGTTTTGAGATGCAAGAGGACCCCTGGATTACAGTGGCAGTGAGGAGTGGGGAGAGAGGTAACTCTCCGCCTAAAAAGGACAGCGTTCTTTGATTCCAGGGATTGCCCTCTTGTAGAGGCAAATATTTGAATGCAACGTATACTTGTCAGATTTCAATTTTAAAAGCATCCTATTTGCTTTCGCTGGGTAAAACAGTCGCTCTTACATAAATCCAAAGATACAGACAGATAGTAACGGGTTTTCTTCCTATCCGTGTTCCTATGTATCCTGATCACCTTTCTAGAGTCTATGCATAAATAATATTTCCCCTTCTCGTTTAAAAATGTTCTCTCCTTTTGCGTACATGGTAGCCCATGGTAGAAACTGTTCTGTGCCTTGCTTCCTGCCCCCCACGACCCCCAAAGACTGTATCTCAGCAGTTAACTCCGCATCAGGGTCTGGGGACCTCCGCAGCCCGTTTGTATGGCTGTATAGTATTCCATTGCATTGGCAAATGAAGATTTATTTAGCATTAGGTAGTTTCCAATTGAATGACACCATCTGGTACATGTGTGTGTTTCTTTGTAAAGTAATGTGTTCATGGTAGGGACAAAGGGAAGGCATTTGTAATTTTGATAGCTTTGGTAGAATTTTGGTAGTGTGTTGAGAACAAACGGTGGAAAGCTTGCTTAGCAAGTGTGGAACAGAAACGTGTTTCTGGCCACATATACAACAAAAGCGAAACCCTTTTCTCAACCACTGCACACGTATCGGAGCACAGGTTTTGAAATCTCCGCTTAGGCATTTGTTCTGCCAACAGTGCCTACCCTGTGGAAATTCCTCTAATCTGTTACTGCTCCAAATGGAACATTTTCTAAATCCAGGGAAAGCTTTTTTTCTTTGAGTTTTTGGTTCCTCTTTGTATTCTTTTTTCCCCCCTTGTCTGCTGTTCATCTCATTCCCCACGTCCCATCATATATTAACAATTTATGATTAGCATTCTTAGCTATTTTTCTTTCTGTGTTAGAAAAATGATGGACAATTTTATAACAGTTTTGAGGCAACTTACTCTGATTGTTTAGTTACAAAAGAAAAGTTGTCTGTCAGGTTCACCAAATCAGGGTTGAACTAGTAAGAGAGCAGACCATGAATAATAAAATGGGGTCTTATATTTCTAATTTTTGAGAAGTGCTGGCCTGTGTTCTTGGAGTTTCTTGAGTTTGGTAAAGGCTGATTTTTAATTTTACAAACTTTTAAAGGGCATGTATCCATTCCCTTCTATGCACAAAGGACTTTTTATGTTTTTGCGCATACCTTGCCTCGCTCAAATCATTTCAGCCTATTTTCCCTTAAATCTGATGCCCAGGAATTCAGTTGTTGATGCTGTTGAGTACCTGGTCTACCTAAGCTGGAAGTCCACATCTGTGAAATGAGCCAGAAAGAACCGTGTTCCAACCATAGGAGAAAAACAACTTTCTCCATTCCCTCCTGGGAAAACGGAAGATGTGAACGCCAATAAATATTACGAAGTAAAGTTTCAGGTCATTCCTTTTTAGGAATGGGCCTTTCAGAAATAGGAGAACAAGCTGGGCGCTAAGGATTTATTTTTGAAAAGCAGGATCTTGATTTGGTTTAAAAAAAAATAACGCAAAAACAAAACGAATCTTCTGTCTTGACTCTCCCTGCCGCCAGTCTGCGGGTCCTGCTGTGGCAGGCAGAGGCGGGAAGAAGGTCTGCTCTCATACTAGAACTTTCGTCTGTGCTTCCATAGAAGACAGCTAGGTAGGGTTCTCTGGGTTCTCTCCCCTTTTTCCCCTTTGACTTGCTTATGGAAATCTGAACGAGTCAGTTTGGACATGTAAACAGGCCTGATGTTAAGAGCATCTCTAAAGAGCTGAGAAGAATCAAAAGCAGCTTCCCCACCTCTCCCCCAAGCCCCGTGCATAATTTGGATGGAATCAGGCACATAATTTGTGACATCTGATTACTACCTGCAAAGAGTACGCAGCTCTGCACATAGGAAGGAGGGCCTTGGGAGGGTTAATTTTGAAGAAATTTTGATTTGTTTGTCAGATTGCTGTGATGTTCTCAGCAGAAATTTACACCGGAAAAAAAATATGCCGCTTTCAGCCCCACATCTGCAGAGTAAGCACACTTTAGATCTGACACAGCCCCACATTGTTCTCTCACACACAGGTAAGGGAGGGCATTGTCCAGGGGGCTGGCTCCTTGTCAGCAAGGAAGGACTTAGGTGTGAGAGCTGCTCCCCTTCCTGACTGGTAGATTTGTTGCTTTTTAAAATGAAAAGGGACCCACGGATTCTTTGGGGGAAATAACTTTCCATTTCATGATTTGCAAATGTATGGGATCTCAGTGTCTGGAATCTTTGGTTCTCTTTGAAAAAGATGGGAGCTTCTATTTTTTTTTTTAAAGATTTTTTTATTTGACAGAGAGAAACACAGCCAGAGAGGGAACACAAGCAGGGGGAGTGAGAGAGGGAGAAGCAGGCTTCCCGCTGAGCAGGGAGCCCTGTGCGGAACTCGATCCCGGGTCTCCGGGATCATGACCTGAGCCGAAGGCAATCGCTTAACCAACTGAGCCACCCAGGCGCCCCTAATTTTATAACTGTTTTAAATTTGTCTAACTTCTTTGCAATCTGTACGATAAGGACAGTGCCCCAAGATGGAAGCCTCTAATGTTCTAAAAAGGGCTGCGAGGGGCGCCTGTTGTCATGATCCCGGAGACCCGGGATCGAGCCCCACGTCAGGCTTCCTGTTAGGTGGGAAGCCTGCTTCTCCCTCTCTCAGTCCCCCTGCTTGTGTTCCTTCTCTGGCTGTGTTTCTCTCTGTCAAATAAATAAAATCTTAAAAAAAAAAATAAATAAAAAGGGCTGGGAGTCCATGCCAGGAAGTCCCCCAAATAAATGGGGGTCTCCTCACAGTGCCTCAGGGTGGGGGGACTAGCAATACGCCAGAGAGGAATAGGATTTGGGAAGCTACCCAGAGTGGGAACTTCCAGGCGGTGGACTTGCTTGGCTCTTGTGCAGACAGGGCACACCCGGGGCTTGTGTGCACGCGACACACGATTATCAGAAGACAGGCACAAGGCAACTTCGGTAACTTCTTACCGGAAGCCAAGGTCTGCTCGTGGTCACTGGCCCTGCCAAGCCCCGAACAGTTGCAGAATTTTTGTTTGAAAAAAAGATGGCAAGTGAGGGACTGGAATCTCAGCATCAGGTCAGAAACTGCAGAGAGCTGGGATGAAAAGTGCATGGGCTGGAGGGGTGCCGGGATCTTGGCAGGGCCCCCATCATCCAGGGGAAACGTTCCAGGATGGAGGCCAAGGTGGAAACCCCACTGGCCTAGTTGGGGTTCCACTTCTGAGCTCTTAGTTAACTTTTTGGGTCTCAACTCCTCAATGTCTCCTTCTTGCCTGTGGAGAGTATCAGCTGGAGTGTCTCAGGGCAATCCTGAACCCTAACCCAAGTGGTGGCTGGGAAGACCACCTCCCCTTGCTTCCTTGAGAGGCTCAGTAAGCGGTCAGTGGAGGGTGGGCCCCCACGGGTCTTCTGCAGGTCCCAGCAAGGGCACACTCCTGTATCATGTGGTCTCTCCTTTTTCTGAGAAATTGAAACTAAGTCACTCTGCAGGCTTTTCATTGTAATGAACTATCGGCATATGCTTTGGGCCGATAAGAAGCAGACCAATTTCCTTATTACAAAATACAAATGACGTAGAAAACCAAATTTGGTCTGAATTTTGTTTGCTGTCTAACTTTATCATTTTATTGAATTATTATAATTTAATGTTACTGGTTTAAACTAACAATTCTTCCCCTGAAATGAATCCTTTTTATTTTTTTTTAAATTGAAAACCCAAATTAAATTCATTAGGAAAGACAATGACTATCTTTCACATTGAAATTCCTGGTACTTGGAAAATCCTTTTGGAAAAGCTTTAGGAAAAATAGAACTGTCACTCAAACTATAGTTTATAGGAAATGATATTACCAGAACAATTTGGGCTTTTTGCAGGGATGTTTGAAAATCTCCCTACCCCCAGTGCTCCGCCTTCCAAACCCTTTGAAAATGCCCCTCCCCTCCATTTTCCTTTCACAAAGGCTTCTCTTTGGGTAAAAAGAGGGAGGTCTGTCTTACATGTTCCCTGTGTCCCCCACCCCGTCCTGCTTCCATGTGGCTTATCTTCCTCTTGTGCACCCCTGACACACACACACACACACACACACACACACACACACACACACACAACATATGCTTCCACCACTTTCTTCCTCATTCACATCGAGACTTGACTGGTTACCTCTCCCTGAGATGTTGGCAGTTTCCAAGAGGACTCTGGGAGCTAATAATAACCTAAAATGGAGGAATGAATCCCTAATGGTAGAATTCAAGGTATCCACGTAGGAAGGAAACCTTTGAGGGGGCAAGGAATAGGTTTCTGTTGCCCCTCAAAACACACCCCTGTGGATCCTATCTTCATGGTGAATGGCAAGACTCGTTCTGAAATGAGGGAGTGTCTTGCTGTGGAGTATGACCTCCCAGGGCGTGGTACACCAGTGAATTATCCAGAAGGAGGCAGGTCCAGGTGAGGCCGAGCATTCTGCACCACAGGTGGATTTTTCACACTTCCTGGGTGCCAGAGAAGAGCCTTGGCTTGTGTTTTTTGGGCTTCTTGCCAAAGAGCAGGGCCAGAAGAACATGAAAGATCTGGGAGGGTGCTGTGGGGCCCATCTTGCCTCAGAGCTCAAAACCCTCCCCAAGGAACAGACATCTGATCTGAGTTCTCACGCCATTTTTTTTTTTAAGGATTTTATTTATTTGACAGAGAGAAACACAGCCAGAGAAGGAACACAAGCAGGGGGAGTGAGAGAGGGAGAAGCAGGCTTCCCGCCGAGCAGGGAACCCGATGTGGGGCTCAATCCCGGGTCTCCGGGATCATGACCTGAGCTGAAGGCAGTCGCTTAACTAACTGAGCCAGCCAGGCGCGCCCCCCCCCTTTTAAAAAAAAAGATTTATTTATTTATTTCAGAAGGAGAGAGAAGAGGGGGTGGGAGCATAGGGAGAGAATTTCCAAGCAGACTCCCTGCCAAACACAGAGCCTGATTCAGGGCTTGATCCCACGGTCCATGAGATCCATGAGCCAAAAGCAAGAGTCAGATGCTCAACCCACTGAGCCACACAGGCGCCCTGAGCTCTGACACTTCTTGTGGTACCTGGACTGATGTCAGAGGTCAGAAGAAATGAGGCACCCCTTCCTAAAGGGACTAGGGTCCACCGGGCAAGCATGATGGATCTGCTGACTGGAAAAGCTTCTGGAGAGTGCACTGAAGCACTTCCAAGAGTTTTCTAGAACGCCAGCAACTCCTAGACTCCCAGTGCTGGGGTCCTGGAGAGCCCCGGCAACACATCACTTTGAAGGATATAAGCCAGAACCTCCCAGTGGAACCGCTGGGATTTATTCCACCTATGAAAATAGGTTCTGAAGCAGCCTGTCATATTGGTGAGCTCTGGAATGATCTTGAATTCCTGCTGAGCCCCCAACGCTGGCACTTAGACTTGATCGTTGTTTTATAAGTATTAGGGAATAACAGCAGACACAAGCATGTAGAAACAGTGTACATCTCCCCCAGGTCCCCTCAAGGGGAGGATGAGTCTTTGTCGGAGGTGAGCTCACTACGGAGGGAATGACTCTTGAATTCCAGGGACCCCTCAGGACCCCAGGCTCTGGAAGGGACCCCACGCATCTTCATGCTCGTACATCTTTGCAAATGCCATTGGTTTTTACTTTTTAAGAGGGCTCCCTAAATCATAAAAGCATCAGGTCCCACAAAACTGCATCTATCCTTGTCCTTGTTCAGTTTAGGGTAGGAGAGGAGGTGAAGAGAGGTAGTACCAGTACATGGTGAAGGAGTGGCACAGATTCGTGTGAGAGCTGATAATCAGAATCAGAATCTTAATCATAATCATACTCAGTTCTCCTCCACTGTGTCTTGGATGTTGGGGTTGCCAGGATGCTTCCTCTTTCTCCTGCCTTATTCTATTTACCTATGGAGCCAAAGTCTGGGTCTGGTAGCCCGGAATCACTGAGAATTTACCTGTGTGGCCTTTACACAGCACAGCATCCTGGTCCTTGCAGGGAGCCCCTTAGAGGGATTCTGGACAGATTCCTTACAAGAATATAAGGGGACGCCTGGGTGGCTCAGTTGGTTAAGCGACTGCCTTTGGCTCAGGTCATGATCCCGGAGACCGGGGATTGAGTCCCACATCGGGCTCCCTGCTCAGCGGGAAGCCTGCTTCTCCCTTTCTCACTCCCCTTGCTTGTGTTCCCTCTCTCGCTGTGTTTCTTTCTGTCAAATAAATAAATAAAATCTTAAAAAAAAAAAAAAGAATATAAGGAACATCCATCCTCTCATGGGATATGGGCAGGTGAACAAGAGCCTTAATTTGGGTGTGGGGATGGGAGGTGGGGAGGTGGGGTGGGTTTTGGTTTCCTCAGCTGTAAAAGTTGGGTCAGGCAATTTTTAGAGATTTCTTGTAGGTCTCTCGAACCATGACTATGACCCGGTTGCTTTTCCTCTCCGGGCCTCACTCTCCCTTCTTCTGGGAAACAGAAGCATTGAGGAGGTGAAGCCTGTGGTCTCTCTCAGCTCTGGCAGGATGTGGCAGCTAAGGTCACGTTCTTTGCAAACTGTTGGGAGCCCCAGGCAGCTGTTTGAAGAAAACGGTGAGGCCTCCAGGCAGCCTGGGAATCGGGGCAAGAATGGAGAGGCCTGCGGCTTTTTCTGATATCTTAGTAGATGAGGAATTCCTACCTGTTTCATCTTTGGAAGGAAGGACTTCAGGTGCTGGAACTGTGAGGACGTGGGCAGAAGCTCACTGTGTCATTGGGCAGGTGGACACGGTGCCTCTTCCCCATCCACGCCGGGCAATGCATGGTTTCCTGCACCTCCTGTCAAAACTGTGGCTCCTAGAAGAGTCTGGAAACCCTTGGGGGTCTTGTTTAGAGAGTTTCCCTTAAGTTAGAGTTGCTTAAGCAGGACAGTAACATTGTCTCTTTCAAAGCATCTGTGTCTGGACATTTTTCCCTGTGACCAGAGAGGACCCATGAGATTTCTGGGAGCTGACCAAGTCAAAGCTAGAAACTGGGCTTGAGGAGAGAGAATCAGATGATGTTGCATTTGCTTCTTCTGTTTCTGCTGCTGCATTTTAAATGTAAATTAACTCCCTCATTAGTAGTTATCAAAAACTGAATCACATAAATAAGTTCTTTTTTTTTTTTTTTTTTTGCCTTGGGTTAAAAGACATGTATAAACATTCACAAAAAAAAATCGGATTTGAATGAATTAAAATTTGCCATGAAAACCGAGTTTAAGATAAAACTCTAAACAGTAGGTAATTTCAAGTCTGAAAACCTACTGTTTTTGTAAGGACTTTGTAATTAAACATTTCAGAAACTTGAATGTAGGAAATGTTTTTGTTATACTGAAAACAATTCAAGGCAAAATGTCAGCCTATCAAGAAGAGATTTTAATAATTGTTTTCTCTTCACTTTTTTATTTTTTTATTTTTGCAGAAGAAAATTATTTCAAAAGTCAACATTTACATATTGACTTTTTAGGTATAGATTCTGAAACAGACCATGAGTCATTCAAATGCAGCAAGCCTTAACTGCAAAGATCAGATGACAAAATTAACAGTGTAAAATGCACTGTGAAAATTTATTTTTTGAAGAATTTTTAGAGCATATAAAATACCCAAACTGATCTTTATGTGCACAATTTTTCTTATGTATCTGATAATCTATGGCTCAAGGTTTGTTGTGGCTTTCTTTATCTTAAACAAATGGATTTTTGGAAACACATGTGAGCAAATATTGTTACAAAATATCTACTAAAATATCTAATCTTTTGAAATAGAAGATGGACATTATAAAACGAGAACATCAGGAGGAGGAACTATCCCCTTTTATACACTCAGAATAATAAGTACTACTGTTTACCATATGAGAGAGTTTATTTCTATTTTTCTTAGTGATTATCCTGTACTCAGATCAAATGTATTGAGATTTTGAACTTTGAATGGCAAATTAAAATTTTTATTTGATAAGAGAGAAAGTCAGTACTTGACCTGTAGATTAGCGAAGAAATCTGATCTTAGCTACTTTGAGCCACCATTAGAATTTCTGTCGAGTAACTCCATACAAATCAAAAGAATTCCAGTTGTTGACTCTCCTTTCTGTATCCATAAGCAAACCTCTGACTTACACCGCCACCCGAATATGGGCTCCCCCTACACGTTTGAAGAAGGAGAATTGCTGAGAGTTATGGTAGTCATTTGTTTAACATAGTTCAAATAGTAAGATAACAAAATAAGTTTTAGAACAGCAAGCGATTATAATGCTTTGCCAAGTTTGGGGTGGTGAGCAGTACTCGATCTGAGTATTTGATTTCCTCTACTTACTTTTTTTCATGTTTTCTTAGGGAAGTGCCAGTGGAGGTTCGAAGAAGAGTTGCCATTCTGTTTAACAGTATAAAAACATTAAAGCATTTTAGGGAATGCAGAAATACATATGCTTCAGGTTAAAATATTGAGACATCTTGGATATTTTAAAAGATTTCCACCATAAAGTAGCAAGAGCAGACTTCTTTTTTAAATTTCTTTTATACAGGAAGTTACAGTTGTGGATTAAAGTAATTTGAACACTTTGGAAGAACTCTTCAACTTTCTAGTGGTGAGGCATGGACTGTTTTCCCCTGTGCTATTAAAGGAGGTGTTCTTTTATTTATAAGTAGAGTGCTATTAGGATTATTTTTTGCAATCGTTCAGAGGGATTTTAAAGTCAATATGAATGCAGATTTATATACATTAAAGAAGTGAAAGCAAATGGTAAAGCTGAACTGTTGAATGACATTCTGTAAAATTTGGAGGTACATTCCACTGAAATTATTTATATTAATGATGCTTTAGGACTTTGTTGTACAGTTCATTTTGGATGTTTGAGATAAAAAGTATTCCTCTAAAATTTGGAGAAAGTGAAAGTGTTGCTGTGTGCAAGGAGACGGGCCAGCAGAGCGGAACACGTTCTAGAGAGCACTTACCCTGAACAGTCTTCAAGCGCTAAGGATTCTGTATATTTCACCTCTCAAGCCTGTTGTGAAGTTGATTTCTCCCATCAGGATTGAAAATGTAGTTTCCCTGGAAAACAAATAAATGTCAAACGCCAAATTCACCGGCAAGGCAGATTATGATGGGAATTTTCTAACGAAGGGCATGAGTTAACAAACAAGTTTAAGAAATCATAGCACCTACTTTGTCATATTGTGGCTGAATTTTAATTCTCTCATAGTCCCAAGGGCTGCCAAATTACCTAAAAAGAACAATAAGTTTCTCAACAGAAAGAAAAAAGAAAAGAAAGAAAAGTAAAGAAAGGAAAAGAAATTACCCAGGGATGCTGTAACTTACAAAACAATTGTTCCTGTTAAGCTTTGTGCAGCTCTAAATACAATCGAATATTAATTCTATCAGACCTAGTTGACTTAAAAGCCAGGATGGACCAGGAGCTGATTTTTGGCATTCCTTCATTTTTCGTCTCTTTTGTTCACTTGACACACAGCTTTGATACACTGGCTTTGCGGGAACCACTGGCGTGATCTCGGAACAATCTGTTCGAGGAGGAAAGGGCTCCTCCAACCAGCAGCCAGAGTTTTAATTAAATACTGTTCATCCCGTCTATCTCAAACAGCTGCAGAAATAGGTGTTGGCGTGAAGGTATCAATGAACTTGTAAAGGTATCAATGAACTTATGTTCTCTGGTGCTAATAGGGCAAAGAACCTCCTGGGCGCTTAAAAAGCAAAACAGCACAGAACGCACACATGGACGCTCCTCTCCCCCCAAATCATGTCATTATTATTTTTAAGTTAAGAAGAATCACATCGAAGGAACCGTCCGGTCCTGGGCAGCCAGACTCCGTATCATGCAGGTTGAAGAAATTATTTTGTTTATTAATTCAGGTTACATGTCCTGCCTAGCTGGCTAGAAGAGAAAGGAAAGAGAGGTGTAACTTTCAGCACACACTGATTTGTTCTTATTACATAACAAAAGTCTATTTCTTTATCATGTTATCATTCAGTTAATAAAAATTAGCTACAATAACAGCATCAACTTAAAAACCCCTCAAAGTCCAGGGGATTTTCTTTCACAATGAACATGAATACTGTTCAGAAATACAAACAGTCAAAGGATAACTTTAGGTCTGAAAGAGAAACCTGGCAAGGGTAATTGAATAAGCCTGAGTCCCTTGACTGTGTCATGGTGAGGGCAGTCAACATATCATAATTAGGTTTATTGAGGGCCATTCCAACAATCTGCTTCTATTCTTCCTGTCTTATTGTCCACAGCTAGGCAAATAGCCAAGGGACAAAAGGAATCAAGTGCTGACAAAACATGAAAGAGGAAAAAGATTTAGCTGCTTTTATCAAAGAAACTGAGAAGGACTTTGTGTAAATAAAATAAGTGACTGGCCATCCCGCATTTAGGCAATGCCGTTTTCATTAGAATTAATTCTTGACATATTGGAAGAGTTCCAAGGGAAGGATTTCTACTTCTGACAAGTTTAATTTGTAAATTAAAAACAGTTGGTTAAACATGAGCCTCCATCAACAAAACTTAACCAAAGCCATACACGGCAAAGGCCTAAGCAGGTGAAAAAGAGAATGACTTTGAAAACAGTCTTCCCCCCAAATTATGCAAATTCTTATTACTTCATAACAAATGTTTTCCACTGAAGCCTACAGCGGGATGTCTGCTCCTCGAGGTTTGTTTCAAACACATTTTCGTCCCCTTTAAGCCTCTGAGGTTGACCATAACTGTCCGTGCTGATTCTTGGGAGAAGTGGCGGCAAGAGTGGCAGGGATAGACGGATGGATGGACGGACGGACAGAAGGTTTTGTTAAGAAGTCAAGCGAATGCAACTTTTGTAAGTTGGCACATCTCAGGACAGGCTGCTCCGCTTTTTCTTCATTGAAGGTGAGAGTTTCTTGCAAGCGTGCTTCTGACTCCTAACGGGGAGAAAGCGGGAAGGTGCAGGCAGTGGTGCCCGTGTTAAATATTCATCAGAATATTTCGAACATCAGGTTGTCTGCTCGGAGGCTGGCACGCCATGCTGGCAGTTCTGTGGTCATGACTCGGTGATAGAGACAGAGTGGAAACCTTCCGTTCCGAGGGCCAGCTGGCCTCTGGACAAGACTTTCTTTTAAGTCTAGGGAAGCCCTTTCAGAAAACAGCTGCTTGTGAGGTGGGACACCGTTCCTTGTTGCATTTTTGCAGATGGTGGGATCATCGACTTCAGAGAGGGTCTTTTGCCTGGCCCTGGATTTCAGAAGCACTTTTTCTAGTTGTAAACGGGAAGGTGGCTAGAGGAGAGCATGGTGTCCTGAACGATTTGTCCCTGGGAATAAAAATTTTGCTTGAGTATCGAATGTCCTTCGGTTTTATTGAGAGTTACATAGGAAATAAGAAATCTATTACTCGGACAGCTTCAGGGACCAGGCTGTTTAGATTTAAGAACTTCACATGGCTTTATTTCACCGGGTACCAAGACATATTGGAGACGTGCATTGCTTTATTCCTAGACTCTTGAAATTAAAGTGAAAACATTTATTTCCTCATCTCAAAAAAAAAAAAAAAATCACACCATGCCATCAGATAATGGGTGTGAGCATTCTCTACATGTAAAGCCCTGGACAAATGCAAAATGTAATCATTACCATTGGTATCACTATTATTGCTTTGTTTGAATGGAGCTCATCAACAGTTGCATTTAGACGATGGTGGTAGCATCCTGGGAAGCATTGAAATATACGGTCCAAACGTTTCTCTTGTGGCCCATTAAGCTGAATTTGCAGTGTCTTGAAGTTTCTGCCACTTGTGGGTTTTGGAAGAAACCAGAGCACACCAGACTGCCCAAATCTAGTTCCGTACCAGATGTAACTGTGATTTTCTGAAAGGCTTTGGGCTTAGAAGACTTTTACTTTTGTCCCAGTTTGCTGTCTTCATTAGCTGTGTGACCAAGGGAAACTTCCCAGTCACTCTGAGCTGGATTCTTCCGAAGTGGGAGGCATATTTGCTCCCATACCTCAAAGGATTGTGTTGAGATATTAGTGTCCCTGATCGCGTTCGAAGTTCTGATTGAATATGGAGCCTTATTTACTTATAATCTGCTCATTGCTTTTGTAATTATTGAAATGAGATTTGGTAGCTAGCTGAGTCGCCTTGATGCTTTCTCAGGGTACACTTTAATAAGAATTAAGGGGATCTTCCTGTGATCAGTCCAAAATACACAGAATTCCTACTGTATGGGGATAGAAGGGACCTAGTCGCTAAGATCACGTTGCTTTCCTGCAAAGCAGTACCCTGGTGCCTAACTGGTGGATAAGTGGGTTTGGGGGAAGCTGCTGTTGGCGGTTTGGACTTGGGCAAAATAAGGCTTTTGATTTCCACATTGTTCTGATGCCTGTTGGCTCATGTCACAAGATTAGAAAGCCCAGCAGGCCAGGAAGGAGTTTCTCTGGAAGGAGTTGGAGATTTATGCAGATTGGCTGACTCTCTGACATTTATTTGCTGCCCTTTTCTCCCTCTGTTCTGGCAACTATGAACCAGATGGACAAGCTCATGGAAAATAAGACCAGTGAAGAGAAGATGCTTTTGATTTCTTCAAAGATAAGGGAGAACTCGCTTTCTCTCTTTCTTTTTGACCTGGCAGTGGCGATTTGATGTGCACAGATTCAAAAGCGGCACCTTAACGTTTGGAGACGTTTTGAAACACTTGAGCAAGGACCTTCCTTGGTGTATCACTGAGAGTAACACAGACTGTTGATCAGGTGTCTGCTGAAGGGAGAGAAGTCCAGGGGATGGGTCGAGTGTTATGTCTACCAGAGGGCAACTTTGTAGCCGGGCACCAAGGATGTCGTCTGAGCTTTAGCTAAGATGATAATTCACTGGGACTGGAATCCTTACTTAATCACCAAGCTCTCCAAAATGAGAATGATGAAGAGAGGAAGCACGGCTTACTATTTCACTCTGTAATCATTTATGATTTTGAGCTGTATTTTACCTTACGTTGACCTCTGGTGCTGTTGGGGTCCTCGCTCTGTAGTTGCAGCTACAGTATTAGGAGGGGATAGTGAGGACAGTGGCCACCAAGTGGGATTTCCCTGGGAGAAATCTGCCTTAGGTATATGGATGCTTGATGGATAGATAGATATGTTTTCCTACGTGAAACTCAAACTAAATTCTCTGCACTGGAAGAGTTCGTAAAGTACCAATAATTTAAACACAAATGTTCATATCCAGAGTAATTGTGTCTTGAGCTCTGGGACTTTTTTTTTTTTTTTTTTTGGCAAAAGTTACAGTTTTTTGTACATTTTAGAGTCGTAATAGTGTTAGGACTCTGTGTTACCTATGGCGCAAAATTTCAGACTGAAAATAGTTTTATCTCAGGCTTGTTGTTGAGCCCCGCCCTTGGAATTTCAGTGTTGAAATATGGGATTAAAAATGGTGAATGGATTTGCTAATTACATGCAGTTTTCTCTTTTCTTTTTTTTTTTTTTTAAGGAAGGATGGGCGGGGGATGTGCGGCTCACGAATTTAGCCTTATTATTTATTTTATGTGGCCGCTGTTTGTAGACTTTTTTTTTTTATTTGTTTACTCTTGTTTGTTTGAACTAATCACTACTTAAGGAAAAGACCTCTCCGGACAGCCTCCCTTTCCCCAAGCCTTTAGCGGGGGTGACCATTCAGGCATAAAAACGTGCTTATCTGCAAATGAATGGCAGCTCTTCGCTTCATTAAAGCCCCTTTCTCTTTTGGCACTCGCATTGTGACCCTTTGATATTAATTCAAAGGGCAATTAAAGAATGCGGCCCATCTTTGAAGTAAGGCATTCAGAGCAAGGGTAGGGATGAACCTGGGCCTCTGATGGACTGTGTGTATTCAACAGGCCTTTTCAAGGCAGTTTGAAGTGAGTCAAAGAAAATGGGCAGGAGAAGGTCAAAGAGAAAAAAGAGGCTAAAGAAACAGTCAGTATTTGTTCGGAGTATTAGCCAAGCAAACTGCAAATAGCAACAAAATGAAACACTTAATAGAGCAGCCGGACAGAGCCGTGTCAATCACTTAACTTGGACAGCATTAGGCCCACGGAGGCTCCCTCCGCTGTGTTACCTAATTATCTTGGGAAAGGCAGTAACTGGAAGTAATGGTATTATATTTCTTTCTGCTTACTGCCCAGAAAAGGTGATAAATACTCACTGCTCCATAATTATGCAACATATATACATAAAGGAGGAGGAGGGGGTGGAGGGGGCTGGAAGGGGGCGGGGGCTGCATTGAAGTCGAGTTCCTAGTAAGAAGTCCAAATATGGCACAAATATGGCATTTTCAAACATTAGCATGCTAGAGAATCACTTAACTCGTTTCAGCTGGAGCTGGCTGAAATATGCAGGGTTTCTTCTCTAACAACCCTTAAAGACAAACATGTTTACCCATCTAGGAAAGTTCTTTTTTAGAAAAAAAAAAAAATTGAACCAGCAAAAGCTGTGCTTAAATCATATGAAGGATTTGCCTAATGCTCCACCCTACCCCTGTGGAGAAGAGGAGATGTAGAGTGATGTGAGGCTGGTTTGTCTCTGAGCAAGCTTTCCCCATTGTGCCTGACTGTTGACACACACGGGGGGGGGGGGGGGGGGGGGGGGGGGGGGGGCGGTGGCTAGAAAGTCGTCCTTGTCCCGGAAGACGTCTCCTAGACAGCCAGGGGAGGGAGGCAGGCAGGGCTGGGGGTCTGATTGGAGGCTGGATCGGTTTCTCTTAGTGTGTGGAGGAGGGATAATTTTGGATTCCACTTTTATTAATCATTGTGAAAAACAAACAAACGAAAATCATTAACCAAGCACTTCTTTGGAAGAGTGAGCAAACTGACTTAAAAAAAGATTTCCAGGCTTCTGGGGGTGGGGGATAGGTAAGACACAGGGAATAGCCCAGGCACCCATGCAAGTGTCTACAGATAGGTCCTGTGGTGTCTCTGAATTGCAAAACACAGAAGTCGGCTTTACTAAAGAGGCCCATGAGGACTCTCTTCAGATTATTTGTAACATGGGCTGTTGGAAGTTGTTGTTTGATGTTGCCTTCGAGCATCATGGGTTTTGTTTAGAGGGATGGTAATAACTCTGAAGGATCTGTTCTGCAGCTTTTTGACATACTGTTCCAGAATGTAGCTATTAATATAACAAGTTTCTGCCTTTGTAAAAAGCCCATTATTGAAATAAATACGCAATCACTCTGGCTTTTGACACACCAATCAACAAATCATCCCAAATCAGGATTAAAAAAAACCACAACTCTCCTTTAAAAAAATTTTTTTAAAGGTTTCTTATTTATTTATTTGCAAGAGAGAAAGCCAGAGACAGAGCATGAGCGGAGGGGGAGGGACAGAGGCCGAGGGAAAAGCAGACTCCTTGCTGAGCAGGGAGCTGGACATGGGGCTCCAACCCAGTACCCCAGGACTATGACTTGAGCCAAGCAGACGCCCAACCCACTGAGCCACTCAGGCACCCGATCCTTTTTAGAAAAAAGTCCTGGTTTGGGGGTGATTTGTATACGAAACTAGAAAAACAAATTAATGGGTTAATTTAAAAAAAGATTTTATTTATTTATTTATTTGAGAAAGAGTGACAGAGCATGAGAGAGGAGAAGGTCAGAGGGAGAAGCAGACTCCCCACGGAGCTGGGAGCCCGATGTGGGACTTGATTCCAAGACTCTGGGATCATGACCTGAGCCAGAGGCAGTGGCTTAACCAACTGAGCCACCTAGGAGGCCCTGAGGGTTGATTTTTGAATGTATGAATGACTTCGGTCTTTAGTACAGTGAACGTATCCATTCTTACTCCTGTCCTGTTTAATGCTACAAGAGAGCAATGTTGGAGGGGGTGAGAGGAGTTTCTACCAAAGAATCAGTCAACAGAGCCTTAGGTGCTGAACTAGAAGAAATCTACTCTGAATTTACAAGTTCCCCTCAGTGTCTTGGGAGGAAAGTACTGCAAAACACCCCCAAACAATAATAAAAACCGAAATAAACAATAATTGTAAAATAAGGGAAACAGGCAATAGATATCGAATAAATATACTAGGACATTTTCATTAAGAGTAACCATGGAAACTTTCTATTTTTAGAAGGAGGGCATTTCTTTTTTCAAAGTAACTTTTTTAAAGGACTCATTTTGAGGTCCTTTTTCAGGGTGACTAAAAATCACAGAACCTGGAAATATGAGGAAGTGTCCATGATCCTGGAATATTGAAATTACTAACATATCTTTCAGATCAAAATTGGTTCTAGTGAGAAGACTAAGAGCTTCTGCTTTTGCGGTGCTCTCCCCACTTCTGGGAGATTTTATCAATTTCCACCACTGTGTACCCTTCTAGCCTCTTTTTTCTTCCTCCTTTTCCCACACAAACCCCTGTTTCAAAAAGTGAAGGCTTGGGGCGCCTGGGTGGCTCAGTTGGTTGGGCGACTGCCTTCGGCTCAGGTCATGATCCCGGAGACCAGGGATAGAGTCCCGCATCAGGCTTCCTGCTCGGCGGGAAGCCTGCTTCTCCCTCTCTCACTCCCCCTGCTTGTGTTCCCTCTCTGGCTGTGTTTCTCTCTGTCAAATAAATAAATAAAATCTTAAAAAAAAAAAAGTGAAGGCTTGGGAGTGGTAAAGATGAAGAGCGAGTTACATGCCCGTCTTCCTCCCATTTTCATTTGCCCAGCTGTCCTGTGCCACCTCTAGGTAAGACGTGGCTCTGAAGGTCAAGCTAAATTATACCATGTGCTCTGCCTATCCCTTGGTGAGTTGAGATCAAAGGGCTGAATCTAGCTTACAGAGCAGAATTATAACTCCTGCTATAAACAGGTTCGAGGCCGTGTGCTCTCTTAACTTTACGGTGCTCCCAACCCACTGCTTTCGTTCCAGAGCTGCTTCCTAGAAGTACTTAGGGAATTTCAGGAATCTGTATGGTTTTCGGGATCTTACGGTTGGTTTTAATGATTCTCCCAAATTGCAATTTATCCTTGAATTGGCAATCCAGCCCTTTAGGTCCCAGACAGATAACAACAAAGCAACCATAAGACTATACATCCTAGGGGCGCCCTGGTGGCTCAGTCAGTTAACTGGTTAAGGGTGTAGTCCCAGGGTCCTGGGATCGAGCCCTGCATTGGGCTCCCTGCTCAGCAGAGGAGTCTGTTTCTCCCTCTCCTTCTGCCTGCTCATACTCTCTCTCATTTGCTCTTTTTCTCAAATAAATTAAAAAAATAGAATATGCTTTCTACTTTAGGGCTAAGGATGAAGTTTAGAAAGACCGAGGAGTGGATTTGTCTGACTCTAGAACATGTGGTTCCGGTGCCACTCTATGTAACTGGCTTGTGGCTTCTGGGAAGAGAAGCTGCATTAAACAAATATTGAGAAGTGGGTCTGTTTTCAGGGATCATGCCTCTGCAGCGGGGAGGTTTGTGAAATTGGACCGATAATAGTGTCTGCCTTATAGAACTGTCATTAAAAATTATATGAGAGAATACACAGAGACATTTAGTGCCCCTCAGTAGGCATTAGATATTATTTTTGTTAATCTTATTTGTGGGGTGTTGCTCAGAGGTGGGATTCCCAGGAAGCTAAGCAAATTTAAAGCTTAGGGCTTGACCCCCTGAGAGTGCTGGGAGTTTGCTAGGCTTTGTAAAGTGTTCTAGGTGGGGAAAGGAAACCAGATGTCACCAAAATTTTTTTTAAGGTATAATTTACTTATTTGAGAGAGAGAGAGAAAGCAGGAGCGGAGGGAAGGGCAGAGAGAGAGGGAGAAGCAGGTTCCCTGCTGAGCAGGGAGCCTGATGAGGGGCTCCATCCCAGGGCTCAGAGCCAATGGCTAACACTTAACTGACTGAGTCACCCAGGCGCCCCAGTCATGAATTGTTTCTGTGTAAGCATTCCTTGTAAATTGCCTGGACAGATACACACAAAAGGGACCTCCAGTAACTTACCATTATTTTTCCCCCCCATTCTAAGCAAGCATTCACTTTGTACCAGGATTTTGTATTTGTAAATCTATTTTTTCCAAGTTTTTATTTAAATTCCAGTTAGTTAACATATAGTGTAACATTAGTTTTAGATGTAGAGTCTAGGGATTCTCCAGTCACCACGATTCACTTACATACAACACTCAGTGCTCATCACGAGTGCCCTCCTTAATGCCCATCCCCCATTTAACCCATCCCCCCCCACCCTCCAGTAATCCTCAGTTTGTTCTCTATAGTTAAGAGTCTATTTTCTGCTTTCTCTCTCCTTTTCTCCCCCCTATGTTTATCTGTTCTGTTTCTTAAATTCTACATATGAATGAAATTGTGTGGTGTTTTTCTTTCTCTGACTTATTTCGCTTAGCATAATACTCTCTAGCTCCATCCATGTAATTGTAAATGGCATGATTTCATTCCTTTATGGCTGAGTAATATTCCATTGTGTGTGTGTGTGTGTGTGTACACATTGTGTGTATACACACACACACACACATCTTCTTTATCCATTCATCAATCATTGGACATTTGGTCTCTTTCCATAATTTGGCTATTGTTGATAATGCTGCTATAAACATTGGGGTGCATGTACCCATTCACATCAGTATTTTTGGTATTCTTTGGGTAAATACCTGGTAGTGCAATTGCTGGATCATAGGGTAGTTCTATTTTTAACTTTTTGAGGAAACTCCATGCTGTTCTTCAGAGTGGCTGTACCAGTTTGCATTCCCACCAAGAATGTAAGAAGGTTCCTCTTTCTCTGCATCCTCTCCAACATCTGTTGATTTATGTGTTTGTAAATCTATTTTAAAAAGAGAGTCCCAGGGCCCCTGGGTGGCTCGGTCATTAAGCATCTGCCTTTGGCTCTGGTCATGATCCCGAGTCCCGAGATCAAGCCCTGCGTCAGGCTCCCTGCTCTGCAGGAACCCTGATTCTCCTTTTCTCACTCCCCCTACTTGTGTTCCCTCTCTAGCTGTGCTTCTCTCTGTCAAATAAATAAATAAAATCTTTAACCAAAAAAAAAAAAATGGAGAGAGTCCCTCAAAACCCAAGTCAACTACTGGATTCTTCTAGCACTATTGGGTTGGCCCTGCTTTTAAACCTTGGGAAGGGACACCTAGGTGGCTCAGCCTGTTAAGCATCTGCCTTTGGCTCAGGTCATGACCTCCTGGGATGGAGGCCCACGTCGGGCTCCCTAATCACGGGGAGCCTGCTTCTCCTTCCTCTCCCTGCTTGTGCATTTCCTTGCTCCACATCTCTCTGTCTCTCAGATAAGAAAATAAAATCTTAAAAAAAAACCTTGGGAGATACCCTCTGTTGACACTGGGGAACCAGGTTCTGGCAGGAAGAAGGAAATGGCTTACTTTCCTGCTTGGCTGGTTCAGAGTTTGGTTCATTCACAGGCATGAACTGAGAATTCTAGCTGTTCTGTTAGATTTTATACATATGTGCATGAGCTAAAAAAGTCAAAACCATCATCCTGTTCTGGAATTGTTTGAAGTCTGTCTTGCCAAATGTCCTAACTCCTGGTATTCTGAAAGAAAAGAAAAGACTTTGCTCCACATATGAGGGGTTCACATGGGCTAACTTAGAACTACTGGGAAAGCAGAACCTGGAGAATCAGAATTCACTGTAAAGCAAGGGTAACAACTTGTGTGCATGAGGAGAGACCAGAACCTGTCCAGACACCAATTCATATTGTTTTATGAGAAACACACTACAATCTGCACAAGCCAACTAAACTTATCAAATGTCTACTCTGTGGTAGTTACTGGAGAGAGTAATGATGAACAAGATATGCCTCCTCTTCTTCAGGAGCCTATTACCTGGGGGGGGGGGAAGGGGAAGGTGGTCACATGAGCAGATCATGCCAATCACCTGTTGAGTTGCTTGGAAAGTCACTCAGGAATGCACAGGAAGAGCGTTGGGCCATCCATACGTTCAGGGATGCACAGGAAGAACATTGGCCATCCATAGGTTCAGGGATGCTTCAGGGAGAAGATATCAGAGCTGAATTTTAGAAGATGACTAGAAGTTGACCAGAGCAAAAAGCACAAAAGAGGAAAGGCATTACAGGCAGAGGGAACAGCATGTGCAAAGGTGCTGAGCAGCCAAACCACAGTGTAGGTAAGAATTAGCAAGCAGCTGAAGAAGAAAAGGGGTACTGTCACCAGAATTCCTCAGTCTTAAAATGCAAAATAAGCTTCTCTCTTTTTGTCTCTCTTCTGTTAAAAGAACAACCACATTTTCCAAAGGCCCGGTCAGTCACTTCCCCCAACCTTTATTGAGATATAATTGACATATAACATTGTGTAAATTTAAAGTGTATATAGTGATGATTTGATACACTCATAAATTGCAAAATGGTTACCACTCTAGTTTAGGTAACACCCGCATCATATCACATAATTAATATTTCTTTTTTTGGGGTGAGAACATTGATGATCTACTTTCTTAGCCACTGTCAAACTTATAACATAGTATTATTAACTATGATCACTATGCTATGCATTAGATCCCAGAACTTATTCATCTTATAATTGGAAGTTTGTACTCTTTGACCAGTATCTCCCCTTTTCCCTCAGCCTCCACTCCCTGGTAACCATCATTCTGTTCTCTGTTTCTATAAGTTTGGCTTTTTTCAGTTCTGTGTTAAAGTGAGATCATGCAGTATTTGTCTTTGTCTGACTTAGTTCATTCAGCATAATGCCTTCAAGGTTCATCCACATTGTTACAATAATGGTAGGTCAGTTTTAACTTTGGTTATTAAGTGTTGTTTGAAAAGAAAATGAATTTCATAAGCTGACCTCTTTTTTTTTTCCTTTTTAATTGGACAAAAAATTCTCCCACTATGAGTGACCGTTTTGCAGGAGCATTTTCAGGAAAAATGGAGCCTAGTGTACGGAAATGGAATGTCTTCTAGAATATAACAAACTTATTCCAACTCTTCTTTTATACTTTGTTCAAGGAGGTAATCAGAGCATGGAGTAACAAACTCATTAATTTTTTATAGTTTCCTTCTTTTTGTGACTTTATTTATTTATTTATTGAAATGGTCATCGTAAAAGAGATGTTTTGGATTTCCTGTAATTATGAAATTCAAATAACAAGAAACAATTCAGTGGCATTTAGTACATTCCTGATGTAGTACACCTCCAGCTCTGTGTACTCCTAAAACATTTTCATCACCCCAAAAGGAAACCCTGCACCCTTTAAGCAAATGTAAGAGGAATAGGTCCCTATCCTCTAGCAATCATGATTGTGTTCTGTCTCTCTGGCCTTAACTATTCTGACTCTTTTATATAAATGGAACCATATGATATATGACCTTTCTTACTTAGCATGTTTTAGAGGTTTATCCATATCATAGCATGTATCTGTACTTCATTTCTCTCTGTGGCTGAATGTATCTATCACAGTTTGTTTACCCATTCATTCATTGGTGGACATCTGGGCTGTTTCCACATTTTGGCTCTTATGGGTAGTGCTGCTATGAACATATGAGTAGGTTTATTTGTTCTTTTTTGGAATTTTCACGCATATAAATTCATGTAACTACCATCCCAGTCAGGGCAGGGCATAGTTCTCTCACCTCCCAAACTCTCCCCGCTGTCCCTTTCAAATCACACCCTCCTCTGACCCCTAACTCCTGGAAACCACCGTTCTGTTCTCTATCCTTGTCATTTTTCCTTTTAAGACTATCCTATAAATGGAACCATTCAGTATGTAACTTCTTGAAGTTGGCTTTTTTCACTTAGTGGGATTATTTTGAGATTCACCCAAGTCATCGCACGTGTCAACATTTCATTCCTTTTTGATGCTGAATAATAGTCTATTGAATGGATGTGTCCTAGTTTGTTTTTCCAATCACACCGATTGGGGAACGTTTGCGTTACTTCCAGTTTTTCTTCATTATGAACAGAACTGCTATAGATATTTGTGTAAAGGTGTGTGAACACAAGTTTCATTTCTCTGGAGTAGATGCCTCGGGCTGGAATTGAGTTGCCAGATCACATGTTAAGAGTATGTTTTAACTTTACAAGAAACTGGCAAAAGATTTTCCACAATGGCTGTACCGTTATACAATCTACCAGTAATAGAGGAGCATGCTGGTTGCTTCGCATCTGTGCCAGACCTTGGTATTGTCAGTATTTAAAATTTTAGCTGTTCTAATGGATATGCAATAAAACCTAATTTATTTTTATTTTTATTTTTTTTTGAGAGTGAGCACGGGTGGGGAGGCAGGAGGAGAAGGGGCACAGAAGGAGGAAGAGGGAATCTTAAGTGGGTTCCATGCTCAGCACAGAGTTCAATGTGGGGCTCAATCCCAGGACCCTGAGATCATGACCTGAGTCGAAATCAAGAGTCAGACGCTTAACTGACTGACCCACCCAGGCATCCCTAATCATGGCTTTAATTCACATTTTCCTAATGGTTAAAGATCTCGATCATCTTTCATGTGCTTATTTGCCATCCATATAACCTCTTTGGTGAGTGTCTGTTCAACTTTTTTGCTCATTTTTAAATTATTATTTTGTTTCTTATTGTTAAGTTCTGAGAGTTCTTTTTTATATTCTGGATACAAGTCCTTTGTCAAATATGTGATTTGTTAATATTTTCTCTCTGTCTCTAGCTTGTTTTTAAAATTCTTCTTATGGTGACTTTTGCAGCACAAATTTTCTTGCTCTCAATGTAGTTCATTTTGTCAATTTTTAATTTTATGGCTATGCTTTTTAGTAACACATCTAAGAATGTTTAGCCTAGCCCCTGGTCATGAAGATTTTCTCATATAAAATACAGATTTTACTTTTAGGCCTACGATCCATTTTCCATCAGTTCTTGCATGTGGTTTTATATTTAGGGCAAGGTTTGTTTATTTATTTTTTGCATCTGCATGCTCAATCCTTCCAACACCATTTGTTGGAAAGACTGTCCTTTCTTCACTGAATTGCATTTGTTCCTTTGTCAAATTCAACTGGCCATTATTTGTGTGCGTCTGTTTCTGTACTTTATTGTGTTCCATTGACTTACGTGCCTATCCCTTCACTAGTACTCAGTGTCCTGATCACTGTAGTTTTGCAGTAATTCTTCAGATCCAGTAATCTGATTCCTCCAACCTTTTCTTCTTTTTCAAAATTGTTTTTAGCTATTCTGTTCCTTCTCCACATACACTTGTCTATATCTACAATGCCTGCGGGGAAGAGTTTATTTATGGAAAGCTATTTTGTTGTGCTTTTGAAGAGTTTTAGAAATCAGAGAGTGATAATAAAATTGATCTACTTTTATTACATGTAAAATTAATAAAATCATCTACCAAATTGGGGATGTCATTCTATTACCAATTCTTCCTCTGTGTAAGTGTGCTCAGTTTTAGTGTTTGGCTAGAAGTCAGAGAAGTTGAGGAAAGTCATGTCTACACCAGAGGTGCATTTTGAATCACCACACATTTCCCCCTGCTTCCTGCATTTGTCATGCACACTTAAAATCAGTCTCAGAGAACAAGCAAGGCATTTGATGTATGTTCGTGAAGAACAGGTCAATCTGCTTTTGGCTTTTAAAAATCATTTATTAAATTTATACGGTTTTAAGTCTTTGAGTCCTTTCAAAAACATTTGCAAATGTGCAATATTATAGGGTTTCCAGTCAATGTTTTGACCCATGAATTGAAAACTAAAGTATCAGAAACTCAGAGAGGGAAGAAGGTGGGGAATTTTGCTATCTTCTCTTGCTTTGAATGAAGAAAGAAAACCACCTCCTGCTCTGCTTCAGAAGGAGATGATGAGAAAGGAGAAAGATGTTATAATCTTCTTGGTATCTTTTCCTCTGAGTCTAGAATTTCATTGCAGAGCTCCAGTGAACTTTGAATGCCCTCCCTGTCCTCATGTTTTATAGAAACTGACATATATGCTGGGTATTTAGCATGTTTTTTTTCCTACCTATTTTCTAACATTGAGCATAGAATTAACATTTATTTTTTATTTTTATAAAAGATTTTATTCATTTATTCATGAGAAATAGAGAGAGGGAGGCAGAGGGAGAAGCAGGCTCCCTGCTGAGCAGGGAGCGGGATGTGGGACTTAATCCCATGACCTTGAGATCAGGACTTGAGCCAAAGGCAGATGCTTAACCAACGGAGCTATCCAGGCACCCCTAGAAGTAACATTTAACACGTACCAAAGATTCAACATGTGAATCTCAAATTGGCAGAGACTGCCTATAAAAGTCCAGGGTTTTCGAGGGCGGTTGTTAAAAAGCAGTCATCCCGAACATCTTGGCAGCTTCTTTCGTGCATAGCAGGTCTGCTAGGATAGTTCATTTTGTAGATCTAATTTTGGAAACTTTAGAGTAGATAAGTCTGTTTAAAAACTGTATATTGACATGAATATCCAACGTTCCAGTTGATCGGTTAAGTAATATTGAGTCTTGCTTTGAGACTGCCCATGTTTGTGGCTACTTGAGTTCATTTTCATTATTTATACGAAGTCTAGTTGGCTCTATGTACTTCTTCAATGGTCCTAAGAAAAGTATGACTCAAAAGAAAAATACTTTTTTTTGGTTCCTCAACTGAGACCTTATGGTGTTAAAATGTAGCCACATGTAAATGAAAAGTAGCTATTTGATTTCTTAAACAGAAACCTAGGAGTCTAGCTCAGTAAAACCATTACAATCCAGCAATGATAATTGCAATGCTTTAGTTTTCTATCGTTCTCTTACATGTAGTGTTTGTGAGCCACTTGAATGTTGTGATGGGTTGCAGAAGGGCACTGTTTTCCCTGTCTCAGAGATGAAGAAAATAAGGCTCAGAGAACTTCAGTGACTGATCCAAGGCCACTGAGTTACTAGGAAGTAGCAGGATCAGGATGACAAGCTCATTCTGGAGGCCAATGTGAAATGGCCTTTTACTCTTAGATAAAGCATATTTCTGGGCGCCTGGGTGGCTTAGTGGGTTAAGGCCTCTGCCTTGGGATCAGGTCATGATTTCAGGGTCCTGGAATCGAGGCCGGAGTCGGGGCTTTCTGTTCAGCCTGCTTCCTCCTCTTTCTCTGCACACTTGTGATCTCTCTCTGTCAAATAAATAAATAAAATCTTTTAAAACAACAACAACAAAAAACCAATTTTCTACTGAACATTGGTGAGAACGATGACTCCAAAGTACTAAACTTCTGATTCTAAGGCAAAAGTTATTTGAGTTTTCTCCTCATTAAAACAAAAAGGAAAAAAGACAGAAGTGCAGAATTCTGTAGTGCCAGCAATATATATATTTAAATATGGGCACTTGCATTTTTTTTTCTTCTCAAAACATAGTGTTATTTTCTAGCATAGTTTCTGTGTTTGGACTAGTAGTTATAAACCTCTTCTACTTCAATGCTCTAAATAGATATTGATTTGTGTCATGCTATGCCTATCTTTACATTCGATATATTATATATTACCTACAAAGTGCTTACTTGCTTTGTATAATCTTTTGGTCTTGCCTTTTGATCTAGGTATAAAACGGGTAGAAGCAATATGATTCCTGTCTTCAATATAACGATTCCAGAAATTCAAATTTCCATGTCAGAATGCAGCCAGAAGTAGGGAATGGGTTTATTCAACAATGATGTTTTGTTGGATAAATTGTGTTGGTTGCTCCCAAGAGTGTGTGTGTGTGTTCAGCTAGAAAAAGTAAAAGCAGGTTTTTTCCTTTCCAACAAATCATGCTTGGAAAGTAGATCTCAGCTACTGTAGATAAAGTTTAAAACATAGAATAAACTTAGTTCAGGAAAATTTAAAATTTAGAGATGAAGTTTTTTAAAGGAAGCTATAGGAGTACAATTCTGCGGAAAAAAGTTACCTGATTTCGTTTTCTTGTCGAGGTCATTTTAGCAGCTCACTTCACAGTATGCCTCAGGGGTTGAGATTTTTATAGTGTGTGTTAAATCAGCGGCATGCAGTCAATCCCAGATTTGACCCAGGAGAATAAGTCTCGGGGGAAAAAAAAATCTCAGCGTTACCGGTAAGAGATTTTTTTTTTTTTAAGAACTGAATTTCAGATCCACACATTAGAAAGATAGAGTCAGCAACCCAATACAGCTTAGAATGAAACAAATTCTCCATCTGCCCCAAATATTGTCTCATTGCAAACAATATACAAGGCTTAGGAATCAAGTCTAAAGGTTAAAGGTTCTTGCTGGCAAGCCAAAGAGGGAGGAAAGAGGTATATTGAAGCATGTCAGTTTCCAGATTCTGGGGTCAAGCTGTCCTTCTTGAAAGGAACAAGGCATCTTCAGAAAAATGTGATTATCAAACAAGAGGTCAGAGTTTATCTCTAGGTCAATGAAAAAGGGTGGGGGAGGGCCATCCTTCAGCTTCTGAATATAAGCTTTGTATTTAAATAGATTTGTGCCAAGGTACACAGTTTTTCTTTTAAATTACCATATAAGGTTTATCAGAGATTATTTCATAATGGAATAAAAATTGTTCTCACTTATGATTAACAGGGAGTAATAATAATAAAATAAAGCTTTACATACATTATATAGTTCAATCGTCAAAGCAATGCTGTGAGGTAAATATGCCCATTTTGTGGATGAGACACTTGAGGTTTAGACACATGAGTACCTCTTCTAAGGTTGTAAATAGTAAGGGACAGATAAATACAGTTTCTTCTCCCACTGTAGTTCCTCCAGATAAACAAAAACAAAAACAAACACTGGATGGTGAGGTTGTGAATTAGTCTTAATTGGAGTGAACAGAAAATAAAAATGTGCTGGAGAGGTCGGTTTTAGGACAGAAAGGTGTCTCTCCAATATTCTTCTTCCTTGAAGCCGTCCTTTTTTCTCCCTTCTCCCCCCAGAAGGTTTGCGGTTGGTCCGGTCCGGTGACAAAGCTCCTCTGTCCCCCGCCTGGGTTCCCACAGCCGGCGGGGGTGGGAACGCTCCGAGCGGGTCGGGCCGGGGCGACAGTGACAGGCGGAGCTCGGGGCCACCACGGGCCCCAGGTTTTGCGCCGGGGCCGCGAGCCTTCCAGCCCCGGAGGCCCTGACTCAGCGGGGCGCTCAGAGGCGAAGGGCCCCGGAGTCACCACGACTCCCCATTGTTTCTTGGGAAAATACAGCAGGGGGATTTCTGCATCGGTGGCCCGCAGCGTACATTCCTCTCGGCCTTCCAACGGAGGAATCGAGGCAGGTAGTTCATTTGCCGAGCTTTTCCACCCCAAAATGAAGGATGATTTTGCAACAGTGTCTGGAAAATAGGCAGTTTCTCAGTGGAGAGTTTTGAGAACAGGAGTGTCCATAATTAGTGTGATAAAGCCTCAAATAATGATTTAAAAATTCACAAGCTATGTGGGTTTTCATTTTTCTCGTACTTGGGGTGGGGGGGGGCAGCGGAAGCGTTCTGGGCTTGTACTAATGCTTAAAACATCAAAGTGTCTTATTAATTGGCCCTTGATATTTGGTTGCATGAGTTAAAAGTGAAGGAAAACAAAATCATCTTGAATTGCCAGGATGTGCAAACTCCAAAATTTGGACAAAGAGGCTGAAGAATTAGAAATTCTGAAGGTTCAACATGCTGAGCCATTTACTGAACAAATATTTATGGCGTCCCTGTTGGCAGAAGGCAATCGGAGACATTTAAATAAGTGTAGACAGTTTAAACTGTGTATCTTTGTGGACGCTCACCAGCCCCCCACCCCGCCCCAACCCTGGTTTCTACTGTTTTCCTCACCAAAAAATAGCCTGCAGCCTGTTGGGCTTGTGTGTGCCCCTTCTGTGAATATTTTCCAGATTTTACTAGCGTATTATCCAGCATGTTACAACTATTACTAGTTATATTTACTGTCTCCGACTTGCCTTATTAAATAAAACTATCCCACAACAACAGGGTCCGCTCCAATGATGCGGGATGAGCCGAAGTTTAGAGTTTGGTATTTTCGGGGCCGCATGCGTGCTTTCAGAGGGACAGCCCATCTAGGGACAGTGGAAACTTTCAAAATGGAGAGCCAGTTTGTCAAATTCAATGACTGCTTTCTGAGACGGAGTCAGGTTACTTTCCCCAAGACAAGTTGTGTAGTCGAAGCATCCCATTAAAAAATCATGTATTCGTATTCCCTTTCGGATTTTTAGGGGAAGGAAATTTGAAAGATTGTCCATTTAAACACCACAGTTAAATATCGTATTTTATGTTGTATTTATGAGAAATGGAGACTTCCAGGCTACTAGGAAAGAACAGTTAATTCCTTGCAGTAGAGAAATCAAAGAGCAGTTTCCGAGTCTCTGGGGCTGAGCCTGGAGGAGGTTAGGGGGTCTTTGTGCTTGGGGGATTGTCTCGGTGGGAGTGGTGAGGGGAGCGGGAGGGATCAGGAAGTGCCTTCCTCAGTGTGAGCCGGGGGATCAAGGAGGGACTGCAGGGGGCTCTGAGAGGGAGGGGTGGCATTGGCCCCCCCCCCCCAGGAGGTCCCGCAGGATCAAGGAATCTTCAAGGGAATGGTGAACATAGTCCTTGGGCTGGTTGGAGGGAAGAACAGTTTTCCGTGAGCAGAAAAAGTCCTTCATGGAAACTCTGAAAACACTTAGAAGGCTGTGCTTGCCAGCCTGCCTGCCTAGCCGGTTTGCCCCCTTGGAATGTGATTGGTTCTGGGACACTCCCAATCCCAGAAGGAAGACGAAGAGTCCAAGGGCTCTGATGCTTCCAGTGACAGGGGCTGGCACAAACTATAGGGAGGTGATTGCTCATTCTCAAGTGGGCTCTCCCAGCTGTGGGTAAAGAATACCATCACTGCCCAATTATGGACGTTTTCTCAAAGGCACTTGAGCTCTCAGAAAGAACTGCCATAATCACAACTCCATGCAAACTGGGAATTCTGACTCCTGTTTGACACATGAGTTCCCTGGGGTTGGAGGAGGTTCAATAACCTGCCGAGGGCCATACTGCGAGAAAAATGACAGGATTTGCCCCTCTGCGTGTTACTCCAGAATCCAGCCCCATGGGTCACCAACTTCATGGAATCTACCAATCACACATAAGAAAACCTGAGTTAGTATATATAAAATGCTCCCAACATTGACTGACATGGGGAATGCCAGACCCGTGTCCTTATTATTACAATTGATTTCTGGGCTCCTTGCTCAAAAGCATATCACTGGATCAGTCTCAGGTGCTTTTATTGTGCAGATCTGGGGCGGACCTTAGAAGTCATGCAGGTAATTCTGATGCAGGTAATTCCGATGCAGATGTTGGTAGGTGATTGGCACAGTATTCCCATTTAGCGGTGATGCTAAGACTTTTTCACCTAAAGAGGACTCTCCAGCAAGGAGCCCCTGATGACCCTTCACCCAGCTCCTTGAGACCTCGATCATATTTAGGCAGGACAGACATTTTCTACCAGATGCCTGGAGAGTAGGAGTATCTTATTATTCATTCTCAATATTAAAATCAGATCCTATGACTCATGTTTTTGAAGACTCTACATTCCTTGTTTCTTGAGTAAAATCTGTCAATGAGTCTATCAAACCAAACAAAATCTCTGTTTCTAATTAATGTTGCACTGCGCTCAACTGAATTGAGAATAGAACGTTTGATAGTAAACCTTAAGCATATGGAATTCTGTGATAAATGCATATGGATATTAACTGAGATGTTTGATGTGCTTATACTATAGAGTGATAGGAAAATGAAACGAAAATAAACTCTTGAAGAGATCTTGAGTGTTCTCAGACAGCCGCAGTACTGTCTTACCTCCTAAGTAATCATGGTATTGATGTCTCCTTCAGCTTAGAGGCAGACCCAGAGGTAGGTCTCAGAGATGCCTTTGTGATAAAATAATACTCAGAGACTCTGGGAAACCGAGATTTCCAAAGGTCTTTCTGGACATCTAAGAGACCCTGATTTCAGACCTTGTATGTATGAAGCACGATGGTTCTTATTGCAGGAGGAAGCATGTCAGAACTGACAAGCCTATTTCAGTCCAACAAAACCAGTGTAAATGTAAGGTGAGACAAGTCTGGGACAACTACGTCCCCCCATCCCTGCCCCACTCCCGGGCAAGTAACATATCCACTGAACAGAAAATGGGATTAGAAGTCCATGCATTATCTGGTTAACCATCTAAAATGTCTGACTGAAAATTTGAAGTGAAACTCTCCATTGGGGAAAAAAAAAAACACAGCACATTGACAATTGACATTTCCTGGAGATTGGATGTCAGAATTTAAAAAGGTAATCTTTGCAAGGTTGTGAGCTCCGGTCTGTTCCCCTTTTTGCATGTATTGCCTTGAACAGACTCGTACATAGAGTGGGCACTAATTAGCATTTGCTCAATAACTGAAGGTTGAATTAGAGGAAAATTTTGTGATAAGGTTTTTGAAAACGTTGGCTTTTTTTTGTTGTTGTTGTTCTGGAAAAGAATGCACGTGTCTACACACATGTATGGGTAGGTATGCCCTGTTATATGGACTCTGGTTATACATTTGACAGCTTGTCTTGTTATTTCTTTTTTTTTTTTTTTTTAAGATTTTTTTTATTTGACAGAGAGAAACAGCCAGAGAGGGAACACACGCAGGGAGAGAGAGAGGGGGAGAGGCAGGCTTCCCGCCAAGCAGGGAGCCCTATGTGGGACTTGATCCCGGGTCTCCGGGATCATGAGTGAGCCGAAGGCAGTTGCTTAACCAACTGAGCCACCCAGGCGCCCCTTGTCTTGTTATTTCTGATGGCACATCATCTAGGTGGACTCCTATGGACAGTTAGGGTCTTCACCAGCATGAAGTGTTGGATCCTTGAATCACACCCCAAAATGTCTTCAGCGCTTGAGAAAGTTAGCATACTAACATCAAACTGGGATATACATTTGATACTTCAACACCGTAGTTTACCTTTATTTTAGATTTCTGTAGTACCCATTTTTCAGAGTTTGTTCATACCCCTGTAAATTTGTTCCTCATGATCACCTGTGGATGGTTATTACTTCTTTACAAATGGGGAATGTGAGAGCAATGCAGTTTAGGCAACCTGCCCAATAGATCGTCTGAGCTGAGACTAGAATGCTGGGAATAGAATACCACTTATTTATTTTGTGCTGCCTTTCACTTCCTTGTTTACCAGCCAGGTAAATATGCTGCCCTGGTGATGGCTATGCAGATAGAAAGGATGGGAGTGGTGTATGGGGTATCAGGACAGAAGATTAGAGAGTGAGTTGACAACTATGGTTCTAGCATTTCTGTGGGTGCAGCCAATGAGTAGTTCACGGCAGAGGTCACAGAGTGCATCGCAATCGCGTAGAGATCCGAGATAATTCAAGAGTCTGAAGTCAAAGCGAGGTTCCACATTAAACGAAAGTTCATGGCAGCAAGGCTACAGATCATCTGGAAAGCCGTTGTCCAGCTAAAAGAGTTTCCTTATTTTCTGTCTTCTTGTGAACTGAGCAGTGGCATGTTTCTTGGGCGTAATTAGTCCGTGAATTACATTTGGCACCTGCTGTGTGAAGTGAATAACAGTACAGAGACCAAGGCTCTCATGGGAAAAGTCCCCCACAATTCTGCCTTCATTCATGCCTAGACATGGGGGAATGACAACAGCAGGAGACCCACACGCAGAAGGGTTGGGACTTGTGTCATGTTCCAATAAGCTCTATTTATGGACATTAAGATTTTTTTTTTTTTTAAGATTTTATTATTTGACAGAGAGAAACACAGCCAGAGAGGGAACACAAGCAAGGGGAGTGAGAGAGGGAGAAGCAGGCTTCCCGCCGAGCAGGGAGCCCGATGTGGGACTTGATCCCGGGTCTCCGGGATCATGACCTGAGCCGAAGGCAGTCGCTTAACCAACTGAGCCACCCAGGCGCCCCTGGACATTAAGATTTAATTAAGTGTCCATGTGCCGCTATCATTCAACTTTGATTTCTCCCCAACCATTTAAAAATGCAAAAACCATCTTCAGATTATAGGACATGCAAATACAGGCAGTGGTTTGTGTTTGGCTGATTCCTGGTAGAGACCTTCATGTCTTCATGAAGTGTGTGATGGGGTGTCGACAGTCTTCCTCACTCACCCCAAATGGGCTTGCCAAATGGAACACTTCTGGAAGACAATGGGAGTGACGGTGTAGGAGGTCCATAAAGGCAAACGTGCATTTTACTTTTGTGGAGTCTTAGCAAAGTTGGCTCCAATTTCATGTTTAGTAAATCTTTCTTGCATGATGTGTTAGAAGTGCTCTGAACTAAACAGAAATAAAGCATTTGATCTACTTACAAGTGGGAAGAAGTGTAAAGAAATCTAGTCCCAAATGAATCATCTGGGGGAAAGCTAGGTGAGATCCTATATCATACTCAGAATTTAAGAAATCTCAGATAAGAATAAAGTCACATTTTCAGATGCAAGTAAAGATGCAAGAAATGCAAGGTAATATTTGGCTACATGAAGCTCTAACACCCTTGTGCCTGAAGTAGCCAAACAATTGAAAGAAAAGCATTGTTTTTCCTTCAAAGTTTGTGATTGTCCCATTTCTTCCACTTCAGTTTCTAGAACATTATATCTGGCCTGAGTCGGGAGCAAGTCTTATTTTTTACAATATTTCTTTCCAAGTCTCTGTGGTGCAAATATTTCCTAGGCAAGATTTATAAAGTTAATTTATATGCACAACATTTTTGTGGGGTGTATGATTATTACTCTGATATTTTTTTCAAATTTGGGAGGGTGCTAGTGGTGCCATCCTTTAGGTTCAACAAGACTTTACATGTTGGTTAAAAATGTTGCATTGAGGGGTGCCTGGGTGGCTCAATTGTTAAGTGTCTGCCTTTGACTCAGGTCATAATTGCGTGGTCCCAGGACTGAGGCCCACATCAGGGTCCTTGCTCTGTGGGAAGCTTGCTTCTTCCTCTCCCATTCCCCCTGCTTGTGTTCCCTCTCTCTGTCAAATAAATAAATAAACTCTTTTTAAAAAATTTATTGACTCTGGTTGTTTGCAAATTCTTGTAGAAACACCCAAGCTTTTTTGTGGATACTTCTCAATACTAGAACTGTTTCTGTTATTATAAATGTAATAATGTTTATTGCAGAAAAGTATTTAAAATAGAATTTCCCAAATCATTTCAATGCATTCTTTTTGAGGCCTAAAAATATCAGCAACATACACGGGAGGTGCCTCACTCATGGTAGTGAATTCATGAGAGTATCCCTACACTCCTGAGATTGCTACCTAGGCACACCCAATGTTCCAAGATACTTCCTTAAGGTTAGAAAACAAAGCAAAATGGCTTTCCATATTTACTATGAGGTTCTCTGAACTATCTATGATATGCATGTCTCCACTGCTATAATTTATGGAATAAGCTTTATTCATAGACTGAGGAAGTGGCTACCTTAAGGCTTGATTTCAGCAGAATTGGGGAAGAAAATGCCTTTCCCCCGTCCCCACCATGGAAGACTCTAGGCAGGTTATAATCATGACTATTAGTTGACTTGTCTGTCCCTGCTACTTGTGGTAGAATGGGGAGTCATTCCTGCTGTTGAGGGATATTGACACCTTTGATGGCAAGAAGGACGGATATAGAAAGAGAGTGTCTTTCTGTAGGGCACTGCATTTAGGGTCTCTCTGGTTTGACCAGAGGTTCACAAGTAGAAGTGGGCTTATAATGAAGCCGACTTCAGCATCTTCACTGATAAAGGACTCCTTTCAAGTTACTACAAAGGACCCCAACAGTGTGTCACATGGTCATGTGACTTTTGTAAAACACGCAAAATTAAGCTACTTTTGTGTTCTTTCTTTCTTTTTTTTTTTAAGGACCCCTTCCTCCCCCAAACTGTAGAATATGTAGTCTCCGTGAAACATTGATCTATTTCTGGCTCTACAGTTTCAGGCTAGGACTTACTCAGACTTCTTTGGAAGCGGAGAACATCTTTGTTGAGAGATATATGGGATTCCGAAAGTTGAGAGTTAATCTCCTCTAAGGTCTAAGATTGAAGAAGAAATTGTGAAAAGGAAAGATTTTCTCTGATAAAAGAATTTGTGGACACTGTTGGTATCTTCCTATATTCAAAAAAAATTGAGAAGCTTGGGGGAAAAGAGCAGCAAGTCTCTTTAGTCACTCAGAGAAGAAACTCTTATACACTTACGTTTTTATTTTCTAGAGAAAGTGAAAGGCTTATTATAGTGCCATTTGAATTTAAGATTGGCTAGTAAATTTTATATAATTTGTGCTGAGGTATCTACTATAATAATAATGAGCATGTGGTGATGGTGATGATGATGATGATAAAAACATGTAAGTTTTGTGAATGTTACAATTTACTGAATACTTTCACATACTTTTCTCTCATTGGTAACTACTGAAGCCAAGAAAGAGTCTCTTTATCTTTGGTCCCTGGATGCTTCTCAGAGTAACTGGAATCCTCTGAAAGATTGAGGTAGAATAGTTTCCATGCTTCTCTCAATTATTCGTTCCTTATTTTGTGATAAAGCCATGACACCATCAGTCAGTTTCTCTTCTTTTGTCAGTTCTCCAGCATCATGGCCATCAAAATAACCACTGAACTTGGACACATAAAGCCATTGTTATTAGAATGGCCTCTAATTTTTGGCTTGCAAAACTACTCCACTGGAAGGAAAGAACCAAGATGCTTCCAAACTTGCTCTTAGTCAGGCAGGATGTGCATTTGTTAGATTTGTTTGTTTGGATTTACTCGTTGCTTTATTGACCTCTGACTGTTGGACCCTTGAGATGAAAAGGCACTGCTGGGACCCACAATTAAATTTATACAAATTCAAGAAAGTGGTCAGTCTTAGAAATGTGGGGTTGCAAAAGAGTTGATCTCAAAGTTTGCTCAATGCCAAGTGCTTAATGTATGGAAAATATGACGTGCTCTTAAAGTATAGAAAAGGGAGAGGTAGTGATGAGTTGGAGGTTCAGGGAATGTTTTGTGGACCCGGGCTTTGAGGCCTCTGTGGACATCATGTCAAGATAGGCAGGAAGGCACTCTCAGTGGAACAGTGAGTGAGGGTGGAAAAGTCAAGATCTGGGTACCTGGGTGGCTCAGTTGGTTGAGCAACTGCCTTCGGCTCAGGTCATGATCCGGGGGTCCCGGGATTGAGCCCCACACTGGGCTCCCTGCTCGGCGAGAAGCCTCCTTCTCCCTCTTTCACTCCCCCTGCTTGTGTTCCCTCTCTGGTTGTGTTTCTCTCTGTCAAATAAATAAAATCTTTAAAAAAAAAAAAAGTCAAGATCTGACCAACCCTTGGTCCATTTTGGCAAGCACATGGGATCCTGGAAAGTAGGATTGTTCTGATTCAATGAAAACTTTAAATTCTGCTCAGTGAACCCTTAGCAGATTTTTGCACACATGTTCAACTTCACATTGATTAATAACTTTCTACATTTTAAAGCTGACTTACTCAGAAATACATAAATCATTATTTCTTATACAAATGGTTATTAGTGATCAATATTTGAATATATGTGTTACTTGAGTGAAGAAATTTGTGAACGATACTAAGAAATAGATGATAGAAATCATTTTTATGTATTTTAAGAGGGAAGACTGGTGATTATCCTCTCAATACTTAATTGGCTAACACCTCGTTGGCTTGCTAGGACTTTGGGCAAGTCTTTTAAACATGCTGACTGTCAACTGTATTTTTATGAAAAGGATAATGATGTCTACCTCATGGAGTTGTAATAAAGATTTAATGAGTTAAACAATGTCAAAAGTCAGGAACAAAAATAGCATTATGTAATGGTTAGATGTATATAGAATGGTTGAGAGGCCAATGTTTATTTTCCCCCAGGCCTAATTTGAGTCTATAGTGCTTCATCTCATTTCATCTCATTCTTTATCTTCTTAAAGCTATTTTATTTGTTTGCTTGTTTATTTATTTATTTCAAAATAAGCTCCACACCCAACTGGGGCTTGAACTCATGACCCCAAGATCAAGAGTCATATGCTTTACTGATTGAGCCAGCCAGGTGCTTCTCATTCGCCTTTAGATTCAATGGTTCTGGTAGGGGGACTCTGGCTACCATAGCTGACTGGAGAATAGAAGCCAATTCAGCCACAGATCCACAGAAAATTATGAGTTGACCGTGTTATAGAGAAGTAAGAACCAGAATTTAGAATTCACAGGTCTTGAGTTTTGAAATTTAACTCCCACCACTAATTAGCCAGGTGTTGCTAGAGGTATCATTTCATTCATTTGAAACTCAGCTTTGTTTCATTTTTGATATGTAAAGCATGGTCTGATGGTGATTTCAAGGGGTTCCTTGCTTTTCAAGTTCTATGCCAAGCATCACATGTAACAGAAAACATGATCACCAGCAAGTAGTGGGAAACAAGATGTTAAACGGTGACATATTCCTAATTTCTCCCCTTGCAATTTAGATGATCATTTACCGGGTTGCTGTGCACTGCTGTGCACTGGCTAGTTTTCTTCCATTGGTTTTCTTCTCTAGCCACTGTCTGTCTCTATGCACCATCTTATGCTCGGATATTCACGTACTCTTCCTGCTCTGGCTTCTATCAAAGAAAAGGAAGCATTTTAGGAGCCCCCTCTTGGTCACAGCCTGGTTAGAAATGGAGAGGAGGATTGAGAGGAATGCTCAGTAAAGACAACCAACTCTGATGATTCAGGCTTTTTTTTTTTTTTTTTTTTAAAGATTTTTTATTTATTTGACAGTGAGAAACACAGCCAGAGAGGGAACACAAGTAAGAGGAGTGAGAGAGGGAGAAGCGGGCTTCCCGCCGAGCAGGGAGCCCGATGTGGAACTCGATCCTGGGTCTCCAGGATCATGACCTGAGCTGAAGGCAGTCGCTTAACCAACTGAGCCACCCAGGCGCCCCGACAATCTTTAATTAAGACTGGTTTATTTATAGAGAGATGTATGGGAACAGTTTCTGTGTTTGAATGAATTATATGCCTGCATCATGTGAATGCAAGGTGAATACATGCCATTTATCATAGTCCTCATATATAGAGACGGGCAAATGCTGATATTTGCACATTAAAATATATCTACAGGTGTATATAGCAAACTGGAAGGAAGGGTGTTGCCTAATTTCAGACCACAAGTTAAATTTTAACACATCAATAATAATAATCAAAAATGTTCATACCTCAACCAAATTTGTTATTATTTTTTTAAAGATTTTATTTATTTATTTGGCAGAGAGAAATACAGCCAGAGAGGGAACACAAGCAAGGGGAGTGAGAGAGGGAGAAGCAGGCTTCCCGCCGAGCAGGGAGCCCGATGTGGGGCTCGATCCCGGGTCCCCGGGATCATGACCTGAGCCGAAGGCAGTCGCCCAACCAACTGAGCCACCCAGGTGCCCCAAATTTGTTATTATAACTATAACAACCAAATTTGTTGTTATGATCTCTGGTTCATATCTCAACCAGATAAATTTATTTGAATACTTGCTGGAGGGAAGAGTTTCATTTACCTTTTTAATATGTAGCTAATCAAGAAAGAATTTTTAAAAACTTACATTTTGTTTTTAATATACACAACACAAAAGAATGGAAAGAAACAAAGTAAAGAGTTTGGTCAGTCTAGAACTCTTAGTTGCTCCATTCATCCATCCATCCATCTATCCAACCAATCATTTATTTAATCTAACTCCCTAATTTAAAATCAGTAGTGATTGTTTTGGATTCTAGGATTATCATTTTTTTTAATTTTGATTTTTAGGCACTTCCCAAATTTTATTTTATAATATAATATATATTTATGTGAAAACAAAAATGGACAAAAAATAGGAAATATATTTTTTCTTCAAGATTTTATTTATTTGACAGAGAGAAACACAGCGAGAGAGGGAACACAAGCAGCGGGAGTGAAAGAGGGAGAAGCAGGCTTCCCGCTGAGCAGGGAGCCTGACATGGGACTCGATCCCGGGTCTCCAGGATCATGACCTGAACCGAAGGCAGTCGCTTAACCAACTGAGCCACCTAGGTGCCCCAGGAAATATATTTTGTTTAAGAAACTCTTCTTAGGAATAAACTTATGGTTGGGTAATGAAAAGTAGGACTTGAGTTTGAACTGAATTAAATATTGGCATTGTCCTGACGTATTGATGGGGTGATTCCCAGTTAAAACCATGGTCTGGTGTGGGTAGGAAACATGAGTAGGACTATCTTTGGTCTGCATCCAAGAGGGTCTGTAATTTATTCAGAGTTGCCAAGGATCAGGACATATTTTCAGACCCTCACTCTTCCCACTCCGGTCCCTCAGAGCAGGCTTTCCCAACTCAAAAGGACTTGTCATCAGTCTTTTAGGAAAGGAGTCCTTGGGGTCAATCCACGGACTCTGAAGTCACTTCCTGCATTATGACTTGTCTTTGCTATGATGGAAAGTTGACCCTCTTCTCATCTCTTCTTTCTTCTCTCCTCTCCATTACTCCTTGCTACCTAGCACTTCCTTATTCATTTCCCTTCAGTTCTGAAACATTGTTCCTGAAAAGGCAAGGCAATTGTCCAGTAATTCATGCAGCAGCCAGCGACTGAAGAAATCCTTGTTATTTCTTTTCTGAGGTGGGGTTCCTGACCTATTCACATCATCTGTGGACAGCAGTCAAAATGATCAGAGAGTGAATTGCTCAAAACTATATTTCATTTTGCTCTTTAGACATGTATCAATAGATGTAAAAGAGGATGAGAATTTGCCTCCAAGCAAGCAATATTCAAAGTTCTTTCCCATGGAAATCAAAATGAATGTTGGCATAAAGGAGAGGCCAAGTATACTTAATTTCTTCTAGGCTACTTGCCTGATTTTTGTTCAGTCAGCCTTCTTGTTTAGGCCCTGAGGCACTTGGGAGCACAGAATTTTTTTTTACTTTCATAGCTGCCTTAATCATTGATCCCACAGCACAGGCACGTGTCCTGGGCGAGGAGGAATAGAGTGCCCTGGCCCACGTTTTGGGTTTTTAAGGGAATTAGATATGGAGCAAGAGCTGCATATCCTTTTAAGTAGATACATACATATTGGCTGATTATGGGATTACGGGCAGGATCTCCAGAAGAGGAAGCAGATGATGCATTAGATGAGGCTCTCATTTCATGAAGCTGGGAATTCCTACAAAGTTTTGATTTCCTACAAAGTGAATTCCTACAAAGTGATTGCTTTTCTCCTGGTCTTAAAATACAGAGAGGATTTTTCTCATGCTTTTCCTTTATGCCTGGTGGGCTTGGACAGTATGACGGTGAAGGTAGGCAGAGAGGGCTGCATTGCTGAGGATCTATTGTGCTTCGGGAACTGTTCTGTGCTTTATACATTATCACCTTTCCTTTAAGTCAGCCTTGGAAGCAGGTGTTTTAAACCACATTTTAATAATGAAAAAACTGGTTTGGAGGGGTAAGCAGCTCTCCCCAAATTAGGGAGGAAGTGGGCAGGTGGGCATTTGAAGTGGACCAGCTGGTCTCCAGAGCATATGTCCACCGACACATAGGTCTTCGTCTGCCTAAACCTCTGGAATCGCATCTTCTGAGTTCAGTTGTGACTGTTGCTCACACCCAAAGAGAAGAAAACAAAATTTCAAAAAGCAGCTGTCCCCATCTAAGGGCACTGATAAAATCATATCATCTACTTTGTCATCTCAACTGGTTTGCCAGCCTCCCACATCTGAGCCTCATACTTTGTGCAGGACGAAGGGGAGAAATCACTGTCTCTTCCTCATTATCCCTTTTCCTCTCTTCTCTGGCAAAGTCTTTCTTGTACAGTGGGTATCCCATGAATGATTTCTGATGGTGAGCTTGATGTAGCTACTAATTCCTGTGCCCCTGAGAATGAAGCTGAGCCTTCTCTGTGGCCTCCAGGAAGAGAGTTTCCTCCTTCATTTGTATCCAGTTATTACCTCTCTACCTTCCAACAAGCCGTAATTGACCCGGATAAGATTTGGATTTTCAGGGGCGCCTCGGTGGCTCAGTTGGTTAAGTGACTGCCTTCGGCTCAGGTCATGATCCTGGAGACCCGGGATCGAGTCCCACATCGGGCTCCCTGCTCGGTGGGAGGCCTTCTTCTCCCTCTCTCACTCCCTCTGCTTGTGTTCCCTCTCTAGCTATGTTTCTCTCTGTCAAATAAATAAATAAAATCTTAAAAAAAAAAAAAGATTTGGATTTTCAAAGCAAGCTCCCTGTGCTGCCCCCTTTCCGCCTTATGGAACCCCACGGAAAACAAAAAGCAAAGAAACAATCTTGAAATACCATATGGGAGGTGTCAGTGAAAACATTTATGTATGAAATTGATCTCTATATTAAAGATCACAGGCTCACAGAATCTATGGCTCTGTTAGTTGGTAAATAATGTATCTGGGTTTTTCAGCCTGGAGAGGCCATTTAATCTTCCTGTTGCTGCAGGGCATGGCTGGATTATCTTCTATATATTCCCCTACTTTGCCTCTGTGGAGAGAGCACTGCAGTGGGAGCTGGGCGATTTGAGTTTTTCCTTTCTGAGTTTAAGCTCTATCTATTATTTCCATTTGCATCCCTGGTGCCGCAGACAGGATCAACCACATCTGAGGCAGTCCGTAACTGTTTATGGAAGGATCTCCGATTGGGGCCAACTCTCTTGGCTCTCTGGGCTTCAGCTACAAAATGCAGGCACTGGCCTAGAGTTTCTGATGATTCTGCAGTTCTGTATATGCTTTGCCCTAGTATATTCAGTCTCTTAGTCATTTATCTCTATATAGAGAACTTTATGGAAATTTCTGGCACAGAATATGTAGTATTTAACTTTCTTCTTAAATCTGCCTTTCTTCTGTTTCTCCAGACATCTCCTGTCATGCTAATCTTGGCAAAATTTAGTTGTCAATAAAACTATTTAGGTTTTGTGGGTTTTTGGCACTCTTAAGGGTGGCAAAGGCATTCTTTTGTTTTCTCTCCCCTGGAAGGCTGTGTAACTTGTTACCTCTTTTCTGTATCCTGTTTGGGTTTATTTGTTGACTTGAAAATGACTGGTGCACATAACAGCAAAAATGCCCAATAGTGGGAAAATAAAGATGAAGGTAGGGTGGGTCTTTGCCGACCGTGTCATGAGTCTAATTGTGTCTTATTTAAATCTCTGTATATATAGCTGAGGTTTACGTTTCATAGCCAGAAATCTTTTTTAGTAACTGTGCATAACATAATTTTCACATCCACCAACCATCACTGAGAATACCACTCACCTTTTATGGTCATGTTTTCACAACTGATTTACAGGGTTGAGTGTGACATTTGAGTCCTGGCACTGTAGAGCAGGAAGAAAAAAAAATGTGATGATATTGGCTACAGTGTTTCTTCCAATCCCACATCAACCTTACTCCTCAAATGGCAATGTTAATTAGATCTTATATTCGATATATATGATCTTATATTTGGATAACCTCTCTGAGTTCTCACGGATCAGCCAGGTTACCTTACTCCCTAGACCTACATATTTTTATATTTTTTTTCTCATCTGTAAGATGGGGATGACAATACGTCTCCCAATAGGGTTTTGGGAAAAATGAAAGAAAAGGGACATAAAGGATGAAGGAAACAGGAGTGGACTATATAGTAGGCTCTCAGTGAATCCGAATAGCAGCCTTTCTTTTATTACTATTGAGTTAATCTTGCCCAGAATGTTGAAGGAGCCATCACAAGAAGGGCTTTGAGAGATCCGTGTGTTCTGTCTCTAGTTAACCAGTTTACACAGAAATGATTTCAGAGGTAAGTTGTTCTGCATGGCACTGGATGAACCACACTTGGACCGAAAAAATGTGGTTTTAATTCAGATCCGGTAACAAAAACACAAGCTAAATCTCCTCATAAAGCAGGTCTTTGGCAACATGTTTTGTTTTTTTTTTTTCTCCGTTAAAGAGATTCTTTTCCAAAGGAGGAAGGTGAATATGTTTGGGGGAAGTGCAGTGGCTACATACAATTATTCCTTAAGCTGCTTATTTTTTGTTCTGATATTACTGGTGACATTAATGGTACTCACGATAGAATGAGAGTATTTCTAGTATTCTACGGTTCTGAATAAATAAGGTGCAGATGGAAGAAAGGTACATAATTATCACATGGAACACAATCTTGTGGTCCATTTCTCAGGTTTGTTTGTTTTGTTTTGTTTTTCCATTTGTATCGTCTTAGAAATGCATATTTCACCGTGGGAGATTAAACATGCCTATCGTTCTTTCAAACGTTTTGCAGTGCTCTGATTTCCCCCCCCAACTCCATTCTGTTGAATATCTATGAGTTGTCACATTTTTAGCAAGTAATAACTGTGTCTAGCTGTGCCGACAAAATGTCCCAACATAACTGTTAATAAGCATTGTCATTTTAAGCATGAAACAGTTTAGCTAATGATTTATCTCTTATAAGGCAGCACTGGGGGCAGCTGTATGATTTGTCTCTTTAGCAAGTCAAGTAATTTCTTTAACAAAATGTTAAGCACAGATGGGCCATAAGCTGTCAGTTAACTATTATTGTGTCTGCATCTGCTTGCTTTCAATGCACTGTTTTATGTATTCAGTCAGTTACTTAGCTGCAGCTCGGTGAAAAGCTGAACCTACTCTGATTGGCAAATAAAATGTTCATTTGTCTCTTCTTCCTATTGTTTTGTTTTGGTAACACTTGTCAGCAGCTCAATTACCCAGTTCATTAACAGCTCCCAAAGGACATGATGGCCAGCCCATGATAAGAGGGTAATTGTGGCACATATGGTCAATAATGGCCTCTCTCTTGGCAATTGTAAATAAAAGTCACTTGTCTCTTTTTCCTTTCACGAGAACTACTGTTTTCCTGTTCCCCTTCACTGTGCAAATTACCTTTCTTTGCTCTGTGTCGTCCAGTCCCGGTGAATCAGAACCTAGCTCCCTGCTCTTAGTGTCGCGGAGACAGAACATGGATAGAGCTCCGGTTCTTAATTTTAATTATGACTGACTTTTATGCTCTTGAGGGGGAAATTCTTATCACAGGAGACTATTCTTAGAAAGCTGTCAACTGATTAATTAGTTAACTAATCAGTTTCCCTAATTGAATACTAACACATTTTCTTGGGGGCTTTCCTCTCTTTTTCTCTTTAAAATGCTCTGTTGGCAGTTACCACGGAGTTCTTAAAAAGCCATTAAAAAATTGCAAAAAAAAAAAAAAATTTGCAGGGGTGGGATAGGGAAGTGAGCCTTCATCTTTTCTGGGCGAGAGAGATTCATTTTGTAAAAGCAGTTCTTGTCACACACTCAGGTCTTAAAATAAAGGGCTCCAGAAGCCACTGAGTTCATTTGGGTCGGCCTTAGGGTCTCTGAACAAGTAGTGATTCCTCCTTCCGGAGAAGCTTTTGCGAGGAGGTGCTGAAAGAGCTGGCTTGCAGCCCTGCAGGGGGAAGAGAAGGGGCACCAGCAAGTTTTGCCTCCAATGTATTTTTACTAACAATCACCACTAGCAGGGCTGTGATGAACGAAGGAAAGCAAGCCTTTCTTTCCAGCTTCCTTGTTACAAAGGGGGCCTTTTCAGGGACCATGGATCAGGTGATGGTTGTGGGGACGCAATTCCACCCGAAGTCAGGTTTCTCGGTGCAACGTCGAGAGAGACACAGCACGCCCCAGAAATTCAAAGTTACTGGGGTGCAACGTCGAGAGAGACACAGCACGACCCAGAAATCCAAAGTTACTGGGGCCTTAGGCTCTGGGGGTCCTTGGGGCCCTGCCGCCCCCCACTTCTGCAGGCTGGGCAGGTCAGCCCTTAAATAAACCGCCCGGGGCCGCGCGGCGCCTCGGCAGTGAGCGCCGGGCGCGCGCCCCCCACGCGGGCTCCCGCGGGTCCCTGCCGCCCGCCATATTCATAACCAATCTGTACTCTCCTCCCAGGGCAGCAGGCACTCGGGGAGTTGTTGAGTGTCAGGGTTTATTTGTGCTATTTTGATCAGCACCGACCTGGCAGGAGCTTATTTTCCTTCTAATGACC
>PITA01002058.1:132787-173177 GCA_004023965.1 Spilogale gracilis
CGTACTTGTTAAAGATTCTTGGTTGGCACATTTGGAGATGTAGAGGCAACGGCGATAAAACAAGACCCCCCCCTCCGCCCCCCTGGACCACTGATGAGGTTATAAACCATCTCTCCTAGTTTGTCAACTCACAAAATAACAGCTCCCCAAATCCTAGCTCTGAATTAGGAATTATGGGAAGTTGGTTTTAGCTGCCGCACACCTTCTAGATTTACCTTTGGATTCTGCCCTACATCGTCTGTTTGTTCCTTTCAGAGGTGTGCCTCTTTCCTTTTCTTGACATCTATACAGTTTAAACACACTTTAAAAAAATATTGTCGACGATTACTTCTCAGTTTGTGAATTAATGTGGAAGAGAAGCTTCCAGGTGCTGAAGCCTCTCAACGGGCTTGGATTAACCCCTACTGTGCATCCATTTCAACCTTCTTCCCCCACCCCCTTCTTTGGGGAAAAAAAAAAAAAAAGAAAACCAAGCTCCCCTTTCTCATCCACTCCCGGCTTCCTTTGTGTCTGCTGCTCCCTGCCAGGCAGGTGTCAGAGCCCTGAATGAGGGTAAATGCCCCGTTGATGGATTCCACAGATGGAGCGTGGAAATCAGTAGAATAGGCCTCAGCCACAGGCCATTTCTTGGGATCCAACAAAAGCCTCCAAATAAGTCAACAAAAATCCCAAAGATCACAAAGGGAAAATGTCATTTGTCATTTACTCTGGGTCTGTGAGGGAATATCAGTCTTGCTTCACTCCTGGCTTTCACCCGAGTAAACACGAGAGGGGTCATTCACATCTCTCTCAGTGTAAAAGGACCACTTCGCATCAGAAAACAGTTAGCTGTCCCATCATCTCCTTCACGTTGGACGGTAAAACTCACAAACACAGGAGACATTCTGCGATTAGTCAAGCAGGTGCACCAAACTTCGAGCTGACCCATTAAAGATCTTGTGAAATTTACCTGTCAGATACCCTGAAACCTTCAGATCTGGGGAGGAAATGATTTCAGGAAGCTCTCAGCCACGATTCCTATTTTTATTTTATGATTATTTTCTGAATCGGTGATGCACAGCTTTAAGTACCAGTGCTGACAGGTCTAGCTTGCAAAGATTAGTAGAGACAGAAAGACCATCTGATTCGGTCTGGGGCTATCTTCCAGTAAATGACCGATGACTAAGGACATCAGCCCCAGAGCCCGCAGAGAGAGATGCCCCCACCTCCTCCGTGTCTGTAAATTGCATTGTATTATATCTGGGACAAACATAGAGTTTAAATGGTTGTCATGTTTCGATTCTTTAATTATTCAAATGAAAGGTCTTGCTGAGAAGAAAGACAGTGTGCCAAATTCATGCTTGTGAATTATTTTGTTTCTCCATTTTTTGCCTGTCTCCCATCTCTGAATTATATTGGTCTGGAAACCAATAATTATAGAATTCCACGTGACTAAATCTCTATAAAATTGAGGTAAGATCACATGTATAATAGCGTTAACTAGGATGAAATATTTCTTCAGGCTATAGAAGAGGTCGCAAGGGGTTAACGGACAAAGACATACTCTCTAATTCTGTAATTCCTTCTTTAATTAAACTTCATGGTTGGTCCGCTGGTGGTAATACTTCTGCCTTCTCCTCCCAGTTTGATTTGTTTCTGAAGGAAGAATTTGTAATCCCGTGGGGTATGATTGTTGTCTATGCTTGATCTTTTTTTTTTTTTAATTTTTATTTTTTAAATTGATCCTGTCCAGTTCCCCAAGGTTAATCTTGGGAGTTAATGTGAAACCATTGGGATAACTAAAAATTTGTCTCCTACGACCTGAAATCAGCTTGAGATAGAAAAAGAAGAAATAAACTCTCTTACAAGGCACAGAGCTGAAAGATTGAGGCACCTGGGGAGAGACAATATTTTCCTACGATCACTCTGGGGTATCTGCTGAATAAATTGTGAATTTCCCAACAGATTTCAAGTTATTTATTCCTGCACTTTTGTTTGAAAATAGTTTCAGGTTACTTTACAGCACTTGAGATCCTTTCACTCACATGTTTTTAATAACAAAAAAGAAGGATTTAGTAAAGATATAATGTGAGTGATCAGTCAACTGCTTGTAATCAGTAGTTTGTTCTAGATGGACCCTGGATCTTAGGACCAGGAGTGGGTAAGGATTCTTAAGGGTGACTGCAAATAGTCACACTATTCTGTTTTCTTAAATAAATTCATTCGGTATCTTGGCAAACTGATTAATTTCTTAGAGCTTTATCCTTATCTAACAGCTAAACTTGAAGAGGCAAAGAATTCAATCAATGTTCGTTGAATTGAATTAAATTCAATTGGAAAATTATTTGATTTGGTGTATAATATCAAACTGTTGTGTTTTCATACATTTCATTTGATTCTAGGATGTTTTTGAAAATCTGGGGCAAATGAGAGTATTAGGTGGCAATCAGCAGTAACTGGAATTCCCGTTTTGATTTGTTTCTGGTACTCTTCAAAAGAACTCTGTGGGGTGTGTGTGTGTGTGTGTGTGTGCGTGTGTGTGTGTGTGTGTGTGTGTGTGAGAGAGAGAGAGAAAGAGAGAGAGAGCGAGAAAGAGAAGGAAACTTAGCACCTGTTTAGAAGATAGGCTAGAAGAGAGAAAGTATGTCCCCTGGAGCCCCATAGACCTGGGCCAAATCCTAGCTTCCCTAGTTGTGTGACCTAAAAAACGTCTCAAAGTCTCAGTTTCCTTTTTCTGTAGAATAGAGTATTTATTTCACAGTGTTGCGTGTAGTTTCAATGCGAAGAGAGAGAAATCCTCATCTTCTTGGTAAGATTTGCTCCAGGTTCTTTGGAGATGTTGAGTTACACAAATGTCTAAGTCAGAGAATGTATGGTGAGGGGGTTTTGAAAATAGAGTAAAAACGTTCAAAATCTGGTAAGAATATAGATTGGGATAAAATCTAAAAATCATGCAATTTATTTTTTAATTTTTAATTTTTTTGAAGATTTTATTTATTTATTTGACAGAAAGAGAGATCACAAGTAGGCAAAGAGGCAGGCAGAGAGAGGAGGAAGCGGGCTCCCAGCTGAGCAGAGAGCCCATGTGGGCCTCCATCCCAGGGGCTTTAACCCACCCCCACCGAGCCAGGCAGGCACCCTTAAAAATCATGCAATTTAAAGCAATACAGTTTCCACTTAAAAAGCCATGTATTATATGTTAATATGGATTTTAAAATTTAAAATTTAAATTTAATTAATTAGCATACATTGTATGTTAATATGGATTTCTTATGAGCACTATTTTGGAATTTCAAATTGGGGTGCAATATCTCTATTTAATGAATAATAAAGCAAACTTTGTGAAGACGTGTAGAACATGACTGAGTAACTTAAATGTAATTGAAAATCTCCCCTTAATATTAGGGCCAGACAGTAGAAATAATCCGAAGAGATTTTTACCGGAGAGATTATATTTAATCTATTTGCTATATCCTCACAATCTATGAACTCATTCAGATAACTATCTTGCTGGATTGTAATGGCTAAGTCAGAACGTTAGATATTCTGTGCAGGGACAAATAGAATTTCTTTCCTTGGAGCTGTCTGGAAAAAAAAGTCTTGTTTTTACTTTGGTGTTATATTTAGCAAGATGAGATACTTTGTATCAAAGATCTAAAGTTGAATATGTAAAATAGGTGGACTTCAACAAAATGATTTTTTTGTGCTATTATAATGGGATGTATCAGATTTATTTTTGACAAAAACGGACTTATTCAAGTTCATGACATTATCATGTTCTCTATAAATCTTATTTGTAATGAGTGACATAAAAAAACAGTAGTATTTCCATCTTTAGTTTCTGCTAGTATTTCCTAGCTGGTAGATTAATCTTGGGCTGCTGACTTAACATATTTTAAAGCCCACATCCTTTTGGATGGAGGAAAGTTAGAATTAACTTCTACAACTGTGGCTTCATATTGCCAAGAAGGAATAGTTGGTTCAGATAACTCTCCAACAGAAGAAATCAAGCAAGTCATTTCCTCAGCCTCTTTTGAAATGATGCTTTATGGAGATTTTCTTAGTGAGGTACAAGTGTTTGGTTGCTTTTGAATAAACAGTCTAGAAATACAAGTAGTGATTTGTTAGCTTCTTAAAGAAATATTTATTTTGAATGGTAATGGCTGTCCTATTAAACTCCCAGACATTCTGAATCTTTTAAATCATCAGCTGTTGGTGATTCCTCATCTTTTCTTTTTTAAATCACAATACTCTGAAAATAATTGATAATTATTTCCCAGAAAAATTCAAGTATGCAAATATCTGAAAAATCTTCCAAATAATTTTTTGAGGACTTACAGACTCCCAAAGCTCATTTCAGTAGATGTTGGGAGATTCAGAAGGGCAGAATTTCCATTTAAAGGTGTAAAATAGGGGCAGAGAAATCAGTGTTGGTTCAAAACTTAAATTCTACCAGGCATTTCCATTCTGTCAGCGTGTATTTATTAAACATCTACTATGTTCCAAGGCATCCAGCAATGAATAAGATAGAGAAAGGCCTTGAGCTCACAAAGTTTATATTGTGGGGGATGTTGTTAAGGTGAAACATGGTGGTCTTGACCCTCAGAATTAACTCTTGCTGGGACTTGTACATTTCAGGAGCCTCTTTTCTTCAGAAACTAGAGATGCTTTTGATTAATTGACCTGACAGTGCATGGCACATCATATTTACTTGAGAGGATTTAATAACCTTTGAGACTCCCAGAGGAAACATGAAAATTTCCACATACTATTATCCTAATGGGATAATACTAAGAGAAAGTGCAACCAAAGATTTAAAGTTCTCACGGGCAGAGGAAGCTTTTGGTCAGTCCTTAAATGTTGTTGGGTTTTTCACCTGAATTCACAGAAGATGGAAAAGTCAGGGCAACAGAAACTGGGGGCAGGGAAGGGCAAAATTTTATAGTGATTTATTGTCTTAGGGGAATAAATACTCTGTTCCTTGGGAAATACATTATTTATAATTTAAAAATTTGTATGTGGAACCATTGTTTTGATAAGTTACAGCAGGAAATATTTAATGCACTTGGGAATTTTGAGAGAGAAAATAATAATCTAGATTATTCTATAGAGGTGGTTCTCAAAAGGTCACTTAGGACCAGCAAAATTGGCATTCACCACCCCCAAAAACAGAAATTGTGGGAATTGGCGGCGGTGGGGGGGCAGTGTGCGTTTCAATAAGCTTTATAATAGGTGATTTTAAAAGCTCCAAAAGTTCAAGATCCACTGCTCCACAATGATGCACAAATAATTGTTTTTTAAACTTGACTCACATTCATCAAACATAAACACGTGTAAGTTATATTGGGAGCTTTTGAAGTTTATTATGCAACGTACATTTCTTAGCATGTTCCTTTTCCTTTAAAATATTCCCATACTTAAAGCAAGTCTATGGGGGCACCTGGTTGGCTCAGTGGTTAAGCCCCTGCCTTCAGCTCCTGTCATGATCCCGGAGTTCTGGGATCGAGCCCCACATCGGGCTCCCTGCTCTGTGGGAGGCCTGCTTCTCCCTCTCTCACTCCTGCTGCTTGTGTTCCCTCTCTGACTGTGTTTCTCTCTGTCAAAAAAATAAAATCTTAAAAAAAAAAAAGCAAGTCTAGTTTTATTTTTTTAAGTTATTCTAAAATAAGATTTATATCAAATTTTAGAGCATTTTATATCAAATTAGATGACATAATTGAAACACCACACATAATATCTAACATACAGTTGATGCACTGTATATCACAGTTCCCTTTTGCTTTTATCTGCAAGCACTTGTTTTTCTTTAATTTGTCATATAGATTACTGTATTCACTCTCTTAATTTTACAGTTTGAACGTGAATAAATTTATGGTTTATTTTGGATATACACCCCCTTGGGCAGCTTATAATTTACTCAAGTAGAATGAAATTTTAGATTTCTGTAGGGCAGAGTTGAGTTCAAGATAAAAGAGAATGAATGGTGTAGGAAATACTGCATTTTGGCATTGCTTCTGGTACCACCTGGATTTCCCCAGGTCGTGTAGCCTGAGAGTACAAAGGAGTTACCTTGACAATGACATTAATAATCTACAATTTTCAGGATTTCTTTCCCCATTTGCTAACATCACATTTCAGCCCCTTCCCCAGAGGATTCCGCAGTTGTTTGGGGAGTTTTCAGAGTGCATTTGGATATGCTTAGGAGCATGGCTGGCTGGGCTCCTGAGTTCTGCCCAGAATCGGTGCCTGAGAGCCCTCTGATGGCCCTTGCCTAGTGCTGCGATGACCAGGGCCTCTGGGAGAGGGCTGCTTCAGTGCTCAGAGCTGTGTGTCTGCTGTCCCCTCAAACCTCAGAACCTTCTATAGGCTGAACGGTACTCAGTTACTCTAAGAACTCATAGGTGCCATATTGTATCATCAGTGCAATTTCCTAATTTCCCAGTTCCTCCTCCTCTTTTGTAGGTACTCACCCACTAAATATGGAAGACCTCCTTCCATGATGCATGCTAACACAGGCAAATTCAAACTTTGCTGGGGAGGGACCTATGCAGTCGCCTACCCATGGCCCCATGCTCAGAAAGGTCCTGTGTTTGGTTTTTATGCTCTGTTGTGGCCATCCCAAAATTTGTGATAATTTTTGAACACAGGAACTTGCATTTTTATTTTGCACTGTGCTCCTCAAATTAGGCAGCAGTCCTGGGCAGCTGCTTACCATTCAGCAGACCCAGACTCTGAACTTTGGTTTAGGGACAGTTTGCTAGACTATGTCTGCTTTTTCTTGAGTCCGTTTTTGAGGTTCACATTAACAATATCTAAACTCTTCTTTTTTTTTTTTTAAGTTTTTATTTATTTATTTGACAGAGAGAAACACAGCTAGAGAGGGAACACAAGCAGGGGAGTGAGAGAGGGAGAAGCAGGCTTCCCGCCAAGCAGGGAGTCCGATGCGGGGCTCGATCCCAGGACTCCGGGACCATGACCTGAGCTGAAGGCAAAAGCGTAATGACTGAGCCACCCAGGCACCCCTATCTAAACTCTTCTTAAACATTTCTCAATATCTGGTAATAAGATACTACATTTAAATATAATTTCTCTTATAGGAGTAGAGTCTATAAATTTATAGGAATCCTGCAACACTTCACTATTATTGACTTTTTAGAAATTAAGTCAATTTTAGAATTAAAATAATCACACTTGTTAATGGATTTCTTCCTGTAAAAGGTGGCAAAAGTTTATTTGGAGCCACACTAAATTTGATTCATTCATCAGACACAAATAGAGGACCCATTAAGTATAAGCATGAGGGCCATAAAAATGGAATCATGCCTGTCCTATTTTCTAAGATCTCATAGTGGACCTAGGGTGACAGACGCAGAGAATAATGAATTCTGCCTTGGGGGGCTTGGAGACAAAGTAAGAGAAGAGATTAAGTATCATTTAATAATGCAATACTGCACAGAGGGGCTTGGTGTCTGTGCGAGGACGCTGGGAATGTATTTTAGGATTTGAATCATTCAGTCTTGGTCAGACTTGTGTTTTGACTCCCGTTTTATAATTCTTTTCTCTCCCATGCATTTAGCCTCAGCACCCCAATCAGATGAAGGCTCCGACATTGACTCTGAACCAGATTTGCCACTAAAGAGAAAACAACGCAGGAGCCGAACGACTTTCACGGCAGAACAGCTTGAAGAACTGGAGCGGGCTTTTGAGAGAACCCACTACCCCGATATTTATACCAGGGAGGAGCTAGCACAGAGGGCGAAGCTCACCGAGGCCCGGGTCCAGGTACTGACCTAAACATCCGCACCCTGCTGAAGTCCAGACAGGAAGCAAAACAGTGTCTTTTCATCTAAAGAGATTTTATTTCATTTTATTATTTTTAAAAGATTTTATTTATTTGAGAGAGTGAGCATGAGTAAGGGGGGGAGCTGAGTAAGGGGGAAAGCAGGTTCCCCGCTGAGCAGGGAGCCGGAAGTGGGGCTCAATCCCAGGACCCTGGGATCATGACATAAGATAGCCCACTGAACCACCCAGGAGCCCCTAAAGCAGATTTTAAACCAGGAGAATAAATATGTTAGAAATGGCACTTCAGGGTGCCTGGGTGGCTCAGTTGGTTAAGCAACTGCCTTTGGGTCTGGTCATGATCCCGGAGTGCCAGGATCAAGTCCTGCGTTGGGCTCCAGCTCCACAGGGAGTCTGCTTCTCCCTCTGACCTTCTCCCCTCTCATGCTGTCTCTCACTCTCTCTGTCAAATAAATACATAAAAATCTTAAAAAAAAAAAGAGAAATGGCACTTCATTGTGAATTGTAGCCTTCAGTAGCATCAACTTTCCACCACGTTCTCTCTAGTATCTTTTGTCTTTCGTCTTGTCCCGATGGTCCTATGGTGACCTCTTTTTAATCTTTATTTATAATTGCCCGATCACCTCCACTGAATCTCTTTTGCTGTGGTACGTCTGTTGTATCCAGCAGTATTTTGCTTTGCTAACCAGTCAGACATTTTTTTCCCCTCACTTAAGCCGTTGGTAAGTCTAATTAAACTTATTGATGTGATCAGTATGTTTGGCTCCTTTTCTATCATGTTCACGTTGGGTAAAAGTATTTTATATGGGTCGATTTTAAAATCATCTATTTGTTTTCTTTGCATTCTTGGGGTTTTTTTTTCATTATTTAAGAAAATGTGCATTCTTATTTTAGCCTTTGTTTATCATTAATAGGAGAAAATGATAATACAGCTATAACACCCAGAGGGTATCAGTCCCTGTTGGTCACTCCCCATCTCAGGAATCCTTGTTCCACTGGGCTCTATATGGACTTCGGGGGTGGTACATAGATAATAGCAAGCATATTGTGAGTGGTCTTCCTGTGCCAAGCACTGTTCTAAGGGCTTTATGTGAATTAACCTATTTACTCATCATTAAAACTGTAGGGTGGTACTATTATTTATCCCCAGTGTAAGTTCCCAAAGTCCTAAAACTAGTCAGTGATAGATGCAGTTGGATTCTGGCTTTTGATGGCCTTTCAGTTATGAGGATGGGCAAAAAGCATATAAAGAAAAATCCCTTCTAAGGGGTTATAGTCCTGAAGCATTTTGAGTAACTATATAATTTTAGGAATCATTTGAATCGTCTTCTGAACTTTTGGAAGTACTCTGAACTCTCTGGAAAGACTACTTTGGTATAATAGGTTTCTATTGATTGATAGAATAGCATTTTCATCATTAATAAAGATAGCAAAACACTGAAGGCTTAAAAATGTCTTAGGGTATCCTGAAACTCCTTAAGTTAAGTTACTTTATCTAGAAATGTTGTGTTCTTTCCAGCTACTTGACTTTCATTGTCCAAGTGAGACTGGAAACTCAGAGGTAAACCAATCAGTTGATATGGTCTCTAGATTGAGCATTGCTTTCTTATATGCAGCTCATTACCCCTCCTATTCTAGGCTTTTGCAGAAATAGCCTCTCCCAGATTACAGGACCTAGTCAGAGTGATTGTCTTATTCAAGTTGACTTGCCATATAGCATCCTAGTGCTAAAAAAGTGAAGGAATGCTAACTTGGATTAAGACAAGTCTCCCAAGGAGCTACAGTCTAATATGGCTAATGAAGTGAACACAAATAGTTAAAACAACAACAACAACAACAACAACAGTTATGGTAAGTACCATAAGAGAGAAACAAAGTACAGTGGGAGCTGAGAAGAGGAAAGATTCAGATCTTGCTGGATAACAAGAGAGGCTCACAAAGAAGGCAGCTTTAAGATGAAACATTGAAGCTAAACAGAAATTCTCTGGGGGGGGGGACTAGTAAAGGGGAGTGGTAAGAGGGACTGATGTAATCAAAAGCAAAGAGAGTCGGATGCATGTGAATTACACACCTGGTGATCTTTCATTTTTGCTCATGTCAAAGAAACAGGGACTAGTTCAGCTTGGTTGGAGGGTAGGCAGAAGTAGGGTTGGGGGGAGGAATATGGTTGGAATTCTATGCTGAGGACATCCTGCAGAGGGCTTGGGTTTCAGGCAAGGGTTCTCACAGTTGATGTGATGGGCAGTGGAGGCTGTGGGCATGAATGGATCAGGGTCTCTGGGAGTGGAAAGAAAGGACAGTGGCAAAAGGTACTCGGAGGTGGAATATAGGCAACTGATTGTGTAAGCAGGAGGTGGGTGGAAGGGTGAGCGAAGAGAAGAGTTACAGATGTGTGGAGTCTTACAGTACAGATGTTTTACAGCGGGAACTATTGACCCTCTCTATCTGTTACGTTGGGATACAGTGTTCCTCTCCAGAAATGACTGCCACTAACCACAAAGTATGATACTTACATACATAAATATTGTATGATATGGTACTATATGTAGTGTATGAATCATGATATTATCTATAACAATGTTATAAATATCAGATCTAATTACTTTTACTGCAGTTCTGTGATGACCTGGCTTAAATCTGAAGTCAGATCTGTTCACGTCTCCATCTTCCAGGAATCCCTTATAGAGTGCCCACTGCATTCCAGGATTTGATCCCTGTATTCCCTGACGGGCCAAGCTCACATCCTGAGTCTGTCCTTTAGATAGGAGATCAGCTCTGCACTCAGAGTCAAAAATAAACACTGATTTTAAGAGAGTGATGGAGTGATGGAAAGAGAGTGATGGAAAACTGAAAGAGTTCCATGTTGTCTGTCGTTCCTGCCTTTGCCAAAACCAGAGATGGGGACAGACTAAATCTCAAACCCATGCAGCTTGTGCAGTGCTCAGCATTCACATCTGGCTTAAGGAATGTCAGAGAGAGTAAGAAAGGCCCATTAATTTGCAGAGGACATGGGATCAAACCAATAAAGAGTGGTTCATATTTTTCTATACAGTGACCTCCTCTCCAGAACAGGCCCTCATTAACCTAACAGCTGTCCTAATGTGGCTTTAACCCGGTGACTCTTTACATTCCTTATGGCTTCATTAGTTCCCTTGAGACACATCATGTCTTGCATCACCGCTATGATCTACGGCCTAACAAATTCCCTACAACACCCGGCATATGGATCTTTCACTTAACACAGCAGGAAAAAGAAGGGAGTAGTTAATCACTGATTAAAATGCCAGAACAAAATCCTTTAGTTTTTAGAAGGATCTGGGAAAGCAGTAGCAACGTCAGCTCCATTTGAGTGATAGCCAGAAAGTGTGAGTTAGTTTAATTTGGGGCACCTGGGAAAACCAAACATCTAGTGGAAAAAAACCCTCAAACAAGTCTACATTCTATCTTTTTTTTCTTCCAGAGTAAAATATTTCTGAAGTCTTCTGGATGGAGATGCCACTAAAGCTAAAATAACTTAGGTCTTTGTCAGTATTTCCCCAAAATTTGCTTAGCCAGTAGCTCTGTTGTGTTTATCACAGCCAAATCTGAGGACACAATCTGAGAATTATTATACACCAAAGACTAATTTGTCTAATTCACCTCCTGGGTATTATTATGCAAATAATGGCAAGCCTCAAAGTTTCAAGGAGAAGAAGGCAAATATTTATGACGTGCCCAAGTTTTAGTAAATATTCCATCTAAGAACTCCACAAATCAGGGAGGTAGCACTCTTTTATCACCAGGATAATGGAAGAGAGCAGAGGAAGCTGTTTGAGGAAAGAACATTTAAATACGAGTCAGAAGATGGGGGTTTTGGTCTCAGTTTGCCAAATGCGTTCTGCTGAGCAAGTCACTTAATTCTGCTGTAATCCTGCTGGGTTCAGATTGTTTTTTCTTTTAATTTTAAAATATGGGGTAGGTTAGATCAGATGATCTTGGTCTGGGTCCACAGATAACCAGGATAATCATGGATGGACTTCAGGAAGTCTAGGAGACTTGAGATTTGTACATACAATTTTGTGCTTTTGCTCTGCCTGTGTGTGTGTGTGTGTGTGTGTGTGTGTGTGTGTGTGTACAAGCCATAACTAGGGGGGCTATCTCTGGTTTTGCCATATTCTCAAATACCACTGCCCCTTCTCCTATCTCCCGATTAAAAATAACTAGGTTTTGGGGCGCCAGGGTGGTTCAGCTGGTAAGCATCTGCCTTCGGCTCAGGTCATGATCCCGGAGTCCTGGGCTCCAGCCCTGTTTTGGGCTCCCTGCTTGGCAGGAGACCTGCTTCTCCCTTTCTTACCCCTCCTGGTTGTGTTCCTTCTCTCTCGCTGTATCTCTCTCTGTCAAAATAAATAAATAAAATCTTTAAAAAAAAACCTAGATTCATGACATCATCAGTAATTGGAGATTCTCACAGAAGCCCAATAGGGACTGATTGATAGATTTCAATTCCAGTACAGTTAACATGCAGTGATTTATTAGATTTAGGTATACAGTAGCGTGATTCAAAGATTCTATATATCACTCAGTGCTCACCACGATAAGTGTGCTCTTTTTTTTTTTTTTTTTTAAAGGGATTTTTTTTTTTTTAAGATTTTATTTATTTGACAGAGAGAAACAAAGCCAGAGAGGGAACACAAGCAGGAGGAGTGAGAGAGGGAGAAGCAGGCTTCCCGCCAAGCAGGGAGCCCGATGTGGGACTCGATCCCGGGTCTCCGGGATCATGACCCGAGCCGAAGGCAGTCGCCCAACCAACTGAGCCACCCAGGCGCCCCGATAAGTGTGCTCTTAACCCCCATCTTCTCTTTCATCCATCCTTGCACCCACTCTCCTCAGGTAATCGTCAGTTCTCTATAGTTTGTGTTTTTGGTTTGTCTCTTTTTTTCTTTGTTTCATTTCTCAAATTCCACATATGAGTGAAATCATAAGGCATTTGTCTTTCTCCGATTGACTTATTTCACTTGGCATTACATTCTCTGGGTCCCTTTATGTTGTTGCAAATGGCAAGATTCCATTTTTCTTTTATGGCTGAGTAATATGCCATTGTGTGTATATATGCCTCATCTTCTCTGTCCATCTAAGGAAGGACACTTGGGCTGCTTCCTTAATTTTGCTATGGTAAATAATCTTGCAATAAACATAAGGGTACATATATGTTTTCAAATTAATGTTTTCATGTTCTTTGGATAAATATCCAATAGTGGAATTACAAGGTCATATGTAATTCTATTTTTAATTTTTTGAGGAATCTCCATACTGTTTTCCATAGCAGCTGCACCAGTTTACATTCCTACCAACAGTGTAGGAGGGCTCCTTTTCCTCCACATCCTCACCAACACTTGATTCTTGTGTGTTTGATCTAGTGAGGATACGAGGTCATCCAACAGACCTGTCTAGTTCAGAAATTAAGATAGGTCTGGGAAATTTGGCCCTGAATTCCTTAATGATGCAAAAATATGCTCATCCTGAAATTTGCTACAGGAGTTTGCTGTTAGGATGAATGAAGGTGCAGTTGAGTTTGCCTCTCTGTGTGTCCGTGATCCTCTGACATTCCTGGAAGCATGGCGCTTTTCCTTATCAACCTTACACATTCTCTCCCCAACCTGCTCTTCGTACAACGGACAGAGCTGGAGAGCAGCAATGATAGAAGGGCTGGGAGAGTGTGATGTAGACAGAGAGCGGGGAGAGAGTGAATGAGAAGGCCCAGGGATGAGCAGCTGGTCCTGAATTTATTTACCTGGAAAGTACTATCTTGGGCATTGGGCATCACTACATTGTACATCACTGAATCCAGTGTTTAATGAAGCATTTTATTATTTTTTAAATATTTGCTTATTTATTTTAGAAAGAGAGCGCATGCTAGAGAGAGCATGAGTGGGGGAGGGGCAGAGGAAGAGAGGAAGCTGACTCCCAACTGAACAGGGAGCCTGACACCGGGCTCAAGCCCATGACCTTGAGATTACGACCCGAGCCAAATCAAGAGCTGGCCACTCCACCTACTGAGCCACCCAGGTGCTACTAATCAGACATGTTAAATCTTGTTGTGAATTCTCTTTCTGAGCATTAAGTATTTCGTTCTCTCCCCATTTTTTTCTTTCTTTTTTTAAAGATTATTTTTTATTTATTTGACAGAGAGAGACAGAGAGAGAGATCACAACTAGGCAGAGAGGCAGGCAGAGAGAGAGGAGGAAGCAGGCTCCCCGAGGAGCAGAGAGCCCGATGTGGGCCTCGATCCCAGGACCCTGAGACCATGATCTGAGTTGAAGGCAGAAGCCTCAACCCACTGAGCCACCCAGGCGCCCTCTCCCCATTTTTCAAGTTGCATTTCAAACAACCCATCTGGACTAATGTAAGTTAGATTGCCTTTGGGGACCACACCAAAAATGGGAACCAGTAATTTCTCCTTGGGTGAAATTAGGCTTACACCATGGAACAATTAGCACTAATCCATGAAACTTGGAAGCGAATTTGACCTAAGTCTCCATTCAAGCCAAACTGGCTTTCAACTATTTGAGGCGTTATTTGGGCACTCTCCTGTTTGCTCATGGGCACAGAAGGCTTTGGCTGTAGACCACAGAGCTCTAAGAAAACAAAGCAAGACTTTAATTCTTGGGTAGCTAAGACAGAGATGGCAATGTGACATTCATACTCAATAGCTAACATTTATTGAACACTTAACATCTCTTAGGTGTTCTTCCAAGGGCTTTGATTATGTTGTCTCCTTTAATCGTCACAATAATCTTGTGAAGTAGTTTTTTATTCCTCCCATTTAGTGGATGAGAAAGCAGAGCCCATAGGTAGTAAACAAGTTGTTCAAGGCCAGAGTTAGCAAGGTGGGGGACCTGGGAGTTGCCTTTTGCCTGGTCTGCATTTCATCTATGTGAATAAAAAGTTTATAATTAGGGGCGCCTGAGTGGTTCAGTTGGTTAAGCGACTGCCTTCGGCTCAGGTCATGATCCCGGAGACCCGGGATCGAGCCCCACATCGGGCTCCCTGCTCGGCGGGAAGCCTGCTTCTCCCTCTCTCACTCCCCCTGCTTGTGTTCCCTCTCTGGCTGTGTTTCTCTCTGTCAAATAAATAAAAATCTTTAAAAAAAAAGTTTATAATTATATTATTTGAAGTACCAAGTTTCCAGGGTGCCAGGGTGACTCAGTTGGTTAAATGTCCAGCTCTTGGTTTCAGCTCAGGTCATGATCTCAGGGTCGTGAGATTGATCCCCATATCGGGTCCGTGCTCAGCAGGGAGTCTGCTTGCGATTCTCTCTCTCTCTGCCTCTGCCTCGCCCCCACCCTCACCCCCACCACCGTTCATGTATTCACTTTCTTTCTCTCAAATAAACAAATAAATCTTAAAAAAAAAAAGTACAAGTTTCCCTCAACTTACGTTGTTGAGAATCTGATGAACACATTGGTTACTTTTTTGACCCACGAAGAGAAAAATTATGAAAACTTTATTCTTTTTTTGTGGGTCATTCTCTTTTTCCCCTAGTTATCATGATGTCATGAGGATCCTTCAATTGAAGTTTTGCAATTGAAAATTCACTGGATATTATATTACTTAAGAAATAGGTCTGAAGATCGTTTCTGAAAAGCTTAACTATAACTTTGCGGAAGGGCTCTGTAGACAGACAGAGAAGTAGGCAAAGATCCAGGGGCAGGTGAAAATGACCCAGGTTGCAGTTCATCAATTGAAATTAAAAACTTGCTTTGTGGGAGGGTTTTGATGTCATGTGATATTATACAAGCAATCATTAGCTTTTAACTGTAGGTACTAATAGTTGCTGAACCACAGCTGCCTCCTGCCATATTTGTTTGCCGTGTTAGCTGTGGTGTGGAGACAAATGTGGGGGGAGTGAGACTACATTGAACTGTAGGTCATAGAATTACATTTAACCGGTGATAGCCAACTTTGTAAAACTGGGTTTTTCTGCCCTACTGGCTAAGGCATTGGCAGAACACTCAAATTCTCTTTTAGAACGTCAAAAGCCAGTTTGTTTCTGTGGCCATTGCTACTCTTTTCTCAACAAAGAGAAGTTTCTGGTAATTGTAACAACTGAGTCATAATGCCTTCCACCCATTTTAGATGAACTTCATTAGTGTTAGACACACAGGCAGTTCATTTAGTACATTATTCATTGATTGTTAGGAATTAGTGAAACAATACTAAGTTATCTAAGACCTCTGAGTACTAAAGGGAATGCATTTGATTAAAGATGAGGTCATAGCAGTATCCCAGGATCACTGTGCTTGGTCAGTTTGGATTCTTTAAAATGAAGGTTATTTCAAGGGCACCTTTTTCCTCTTAAAAGTAGCAGGTATGTCTTTTATGAGTTTCAAATTATAAAGAAGGCAAGGGCCACTTTCTGATTTGCAACTTCAGTGTGTTTGTGTGCATGTGTGTGTGTGTGTGTATGTGTGTATCCGTCTTTAATGCCACTTTTGGCAGACACAGCTGGTTTTAGGAGATGCAGAAGGCTGACAAAGGCAAGATGATAAAAAGTCTGGTTAAATGGCCAGCGACAGGAAGGATAGTCCTCATTCTCCAGGAGTCCCTGGTTCTCTCAGGACTAAATAGCACTCTGGATTTATTTAGTCTAAATTTAAACATCAGTTGAATTCCTTCTACTTGCAGACTCATGAATCTCCCGTTGAAGGTTTGTTTTTTAGTGACGAGTTGCTTCCCAACTTTTTCTCTTCAACTTTTATTATAGGCATAATAGACACTGTATTGTAAATACAAGAACTTTCTACTGCTGGTGGGTTTGCTCAGTGTCTTCCGTGTTTGGATTGTTTTGGAAAAGCAAAAAGAAAACCCCCAACACCTTATGTCCCTAGTGTTCCGGACATTTGAATTTATCTGTAGAAAGTTTTGATGTTTTTTCTGATTTATTACTTGAGCAAAGCCATGTTTGATGTAAAAAAAAATTGAGTTATGGCAGAGTGAGAATGATCTTGGATCAACAGCAGGTTGAGATATACAGTGATCAGGCATCACCACCCACTGGGCGCATCAAACCTGGTTTACTTATCTAAAGGTTACAGGGGGAAGTTGTCACAGAGGGATTGGCAGCGTGTTCTTTTAACGATGGGAGTGCGAGTTCTGGGTTCTTCTCACAGGATCTCACCAGCAGAATCGAGGCTAGCGAGTCTGAATGAGTGAAATCACATTGGAACTTGGGGAAATTCAGTGCTCTTCCCAGCCTAAAGTGGGAGATGTCCTGCGCATAGGTTGGTTGAGATGGTTGTTGGAGACTGCTACACCTGAGCCGGGTGTGATTTATTAATCTCAAGGTTTTTAATGTAAAGTTCGACCACGTGTGTGGTATAACACAGCGCACTTAGGCCCGAAAGTGGCCCCCATTTCTTGCCATCCGCCTCCTCCGCCCCAAACAGCATCTTTCAGACACTTGGGTGCATCCTGGTAACAGATGCTCGGGTCTGCAGTGAGGAAGCACAGTTGATGGCGACCTGAAATGGAGTGCTGGCTTGCTCACGGCTCCATTATCCCAGGTGGCAATTTATTAAGTTAAGTCAAACTCTAATTCAATTATGCATCAATATGGGAAAATATTGACTTACCTTCTTTTCCTGTTGGAAACTGAAGGAGTATTAAATGTTAGCATTTTTGAGAAAGTTCAAAGAGCTTTCTTTACCAGCATCATGCAATGTACCAGGAGAAGACCAGACTCCTTTGCAGACAAGTGCTTGGGTGAATAGAGAAAGTTTAAGCCGATGCCTTGGCAAAGTATTTAGTATTTGCTAAACTGAGCTTTCTTGCTCCAAAGGGAGAAATTCCTGCCTCCGCTCTTTTAAGAGTTTCCATGATTTCAGAAAAATTATGGTTGTATAATTGTTAATTTTGTTCTATAAGGAAATCAAGTCTTACTTTTTCTTAGACATGTTGGTCTCCTGCATTAGCATCTCCTTCTGGAGTGACCTTTTGATGAAATCATATCCATACTCTAAAATGAGTTCAGACTCTCTCCCCACTCAAAACTTCCCCTGATTCTCTGCATTTCCAAATATGGAGCTTTTACCTCTCATTAGCAGTTATTTCGGTTTCCTTGAGGGCTCTGTGAATTCCAGAGGATGAGCCTGAAAGTTACTGGAGTGCAGGGTTCATCCCCTTTTCTCTCTGACAGCAAGTGCGATGCTTTATCTGTATGAAGTTTTCAATGAACTTTCCATATAGGAATTAGAATACCTTTAATTGGTAGAAATACTCTGTAATTTTGGGAGAAACATCACAAATGCATCCATTAAATCCTTTAAAGTTCCACATTTATGCTGCAGATGTAAAAACTGGGCAAGGTTATGGGCCCACCAAAAACCTAATATCGCAATTCCTTAATCTTTTAGATGCCCAGTTACATTTCTTTTTTTTTTTTCTTTTTAAAGATTTTATTTATTTGACAGAGAGAAACACAGCCAGAGAGGGAACACAAGCAGGGGGAGTGAGAGAGGGAGAAGCAGGCTTCCCGCTGAGTAGGGAGCCCCATGTGGGGCTCGATCCCGGATCCCCGGGATCATGACCTGAGCCGAAGGCAGTCGCCCAACCAACTGAGCCACCCAGGCGCCCCTCCAGTTACATTTCTTATCCCCATTATCACCATTTGTCCCCAGCGACTTGCCAAAATACATGGACTTTGAATTCTCTGAAGGCATTTTATTATATTATGTCATTTTTTAATTTTGGTTGAAAGTTCCTGGTTATTATAGTGCTCGGCACAGAATATTATAGGTGCTTAAAGCTGTTGTTGAAAGAAATAATAAGCTAATTATTTAAGGGATCTTCTTGGATAAAATGCTTTCATTTCTTCAACTACCTCTGGCATTTATTTCCATTAAGACCGGAGCAATGTGTCAACTTTGAAAGGGAGGGCACAATGGCTCCACTTCTCCTTCTGGTCAATTTATATGATGATATAGGAGCTCTGCCCGTAAAGACCATAGAAACGCAAAGACAGACTGATAAAAATATTAAATACAAAATTAATGTGATATTAAATACTAAATTAGTGTGATAGGCAAGACCCGGTTAAGACTCACGTACGAGTCAGAGAGGCTCATGCGCCCTCCCTACAGCGCTGTGATAGGTGAAGGCGGGTAGGTACTGGTGATGGTTCCTGCAGCTCCCAGTCCTGCTCAGCCATCCCTGCCCATGGTCATCCTGGGGTTTGTAGGGGCTCTGCAGGACCCTGGAAGTTCCAGGAAGCCCTCTTCCTGACCCCTGACATTTCATTCTCCTTTCTCTCCTGACAATACAACCCAGAAGGTGGGGGGCTCTTGCATCTATTTGCCCTGTCAGTAAGGGGCCTTTAATCTGCTTTAGCATGAAAAATTCATTAAGAATGTACTATTATTTCATCAGTGAAATCCTCAAATTTTAAATTAAATCCATAGGTTTGGTTTAGCAACCGCCGTGCGAGATGGAGGAAGCAAGCTGGGGCCAATCAACTGATGGCTTTCAACCACCTCATTCCGGGGGGATTCCCTCCCACCGCCATGCCGACCCTGCCAACATACCAGCTGTCGGAGACGTCTTACCAGCCCACGGCTATTCCGCAAGGTATGGAGGGAGTCGAGGGGATGGAATATAACTCCCTGTTGCTTTCTCTGCTGCTGGGCGATCTTCCTCGATGCTGACATTGTTGTTTTTTGGGTGTTAGCGACCTGATACCAGGTCATCCTGAAGGTTTATCTGTCCCATTTCCGAAAGCTAGTTTATTTGGTGACATGGTTGGAGCTCTCTAGATGAGCTATATTATAATACTGTTTCAGTATTTTATTTTATTTTTTAAAGATTTTATTTATTTATTTGAGGGGGGAGAACAAGTAGGGGAGGGGCAGAGGGAGAAGGAGAAGCAGGCTCCCCACTGAGCAGGGAGCCCAATATGGGGCTCAGTCCCAGGACCCTGGGATCATGACCCAAGATGAAGGCAGATGCTTAACTGACTGAGCCACCCAGGTGCCCCTGTTTCAGTATTTTAAAACAAAAGAAAACAATGAAACGAAACCAAACAACTTTCCTAAATAAATATGCTGTTCGCTTTTTCTTGTTTAAAATTTTACTTCTACCTTTGCACTCCCATCAGCAGTTAACTGAAGCTCTGTGAGAGTTTCTAAGCACAGTAGTCATAGAGTAAAGGTAAGCTTTGATCAGGTCACTAGTGGATGGCACAGGGAGGTGAATGGGGTCAGTGAGAAGACTGAATTATTTGGGATTCTGAAAGCTAGCATTCCAGGCATTTCACACGAATATTCAGGTGCTTTGAAAGCATGTTTGATAGGAAACGTGAAACTTGCGATTCTGACATGGGTTCGTTCTTACACTGATTCGTAACATTCACTACCAAAAATAGGTTTGTTTTCACTGTTCATTTGATTTCTGCGTTCGTGCTCTGGGTGAGTCTGCCCCAAAAGTATAAAAAGAAGTTATGTCCTTGTGACGGGGCTCTCCTTGCGATGAGTGGTTCTCTATGCATGTTAAGAAATGCAGTTTCAAGTTCATGTTTGGTCTGAGCAACGGATACTCCTGGTGGCTCTGGGATGCGAACTCTCGCCCCTCGCTTTGCAAGGAGTGTTGGAGCTGACGGTCTTCTTCCTTGCAGCTGTGTCGGATCCGAGCGGCACCGTTCACAGACCTCAGCCGCTTCCTCCGAGCACCGTACCGCAAAGCACTCTTCCTTCGAACCCAGACAGCAGCTCTGCCTACTGCCTCCCCAGCACCAGACATGGATTTTCCAGCTATACTGACAGCTTTGTGCCTCCGTCTGGGCCCTCCAACCCCATGAACCCCGCCATTGGCAATGGCCTTTCACCTCAGGTCAGTCCTGTGTTTCCAGACAGAAGATTTGCTGTATCCCAGAACCAAACAGTCAATTCCCCGAGGCGGTCATATAATGAATTGCCAAATTTAAACCATAATGTATTCTTTATACAAGCCACATGATTTTAGTTTTCTGGTTTCCTTTCTCTCCACCCTTCCTATGGGCTGTATCAAAAGTTGTAACTTGGGCTTACAGTCCAAGTGATTTTTAATGTAATCAGAGAGAGTCTGTGTTTATACCTCATTGTCCAGGCGTTGGTCAGGTCTACCCCCTCGTTCTGAGCTTTGTGTCAGAAGCTCACACACGTTTTTTTGTTTGTTTGTTTTAAAAAAAGGTACTTGATCAGCTGATCTGGTTCTGAACAAAAGCACCTAATAGGGAAACACCAAAGTTTTATTAAAGCAGTTGGAGAGGAAACAAGCAAGTTGTATGGAGAGAGACCAGCTGATGACTCCAGAACTCTGGGATAAATGAGTTATAAATGCACAAATTAGGAGAATTACTGCTACTTTGGGAATATATAGATATTTGAATGTCGTAATTGTTTTTCTAATTTGCATTGGACTATGAGCCTTTCTTGAGAGATCATATTAATAAATTGCCTTGATAATTGCATGTCAGAGGGTTGGGTAAATTTCCTCCATGCGGCGTCTGTCTGAGGTTGACATTATTAGCAGTTGTTTAAATACAGATCGCTTGATTTTATTAGAGAGCTCTTGGCCCAGGTGGCGAGGATAGTTGCCCACTAAATTTGGAGAAATGTCACAAAGGGGTTGCAATCTATAATTGCGATCGAGAATCTCTTCAGGGCCGAGAGTGAGAGTTTTAACAGCTTTATCTTTTCTTAACCCCCATTCTCCTCTTGGTGGTTAGAAAAAACAGAGAGAAGCTCAGAGTGACAGAAATGAAAAGTGAAAAGACAATTATACTCAATTACACACTAATCACTGACGATCACCGCCGCCTAAGCACCAAGAGGGCATTCTAATAGGCAGAAAATGAGATTTTAATGGCACAAAGGGTGGCCAAAATAACGACGCCTATATCTTTGCCTTCTTCGTTTTCTTCGACTTGTGGTTTGCGTCTTGGGAGTGCGGTTCCTGGGCTCTGCAGGACGGTGATAACTCTGAGTAGCTGAAAAGTTCAAAGCCCTCGGAGTTGAAAAGAATGAATAGCAAAGGCAATGAAATAAACATTTCCGCCTAAAGGCAAAAGTTCATAAATCCTTTTTTGTAACAGTCAATGTAATTAAGTTCCATAGATTCCTATAGCACATCCTGGGATAAGAAATAAGAGGTGGCTTTAAACCTCAGCCGAAAAGTAACAACATGAAAACAATGAACGTGTCTTCCAACAGGACTCTAATAAACTTAATTTCCAAGTGCTGGCATGTGTGAATGGGATTTTGCATGAAAATCATGGACTTATAGTAGTAGATTCCTCTTTAAAATGCCCAGATTTATAGCATAGACGTCTCTGCCACAGTTTAGAAGGAACATCAGAAATAGTTATCTCTGCGGTTTTTAAACATCAGTCCTTGGGGGCCATCGCAGAACTTTTTGAACATGATTGGGTTGAAAGTTTTCATAAAAAGTAAGCTAATCCTAATGGCTTCTGCAAGATGAGACCCAGGACACCCTTGGTATTTCTTTTGTGTTAGTCAGAAAAGAAATAATGACACAGATCTGTGTTCTCGAAGTGAAAGTCCTAGTTTCTTTTTTTCTTTTCTTTTCTTTTTTTTTTTTCCCCAGATTTTATTTATTTATTTGACAGAGGGATCACAAGCAGGCAGAGAGGCAGGCAGAAAGAGAGGAGGAAGCAGGCTCCTTGCTGAGTAGAGAGCCTGATGCGGGTCTCGATCCCAGGACCCTGAGATCATGACCTGAGCTGAAGGCAGAGGTTTCAACCCACTGAGCCACCCAGGCGCCCAAAAGTCCTAGTTTCTTACAAATGTATGAACTCTTATGTTATAATAAGCGTCTGCTATTCTATTATGTAACTGGACTCACTGGCAGTCTTGGAACTGTTCTTTGATTTTATGATTCTAGAGTTGGCAGTAGGGTGGGAATCATTCCAATATCAAGCAATGGAAAATTCCACAGACAATTCTTCCTGTATTTCTTTACTATGCTCTTACATATTATGTTAATTCCCTGCTTATTACTCTGTATATATCCTGGATATTTTGCATTTCTACCATCTATTTCCTCCGGAAACCACCACTAGGAATCCATGTTGTTTTAGTACTTGTAGCATCCTCAGAGAGTTAGAAAAGGGACAGATAGCATAATGAAATTCCTCATTTCTTTAGGCAGGGTCTGGGAATGAAAGAAGATGAACAGACCACAATCCTGCCAAACATTTAAAAAACAATAGAGTAGAACTGGAAATTAGAATTCATATTTCTAGAGCCTTGTGGTTTATCACTTCTGAGGATTGCCTCTATTTAAGCAGGGGGGGGGTACCAATCTTACTTTTGTTTGTCTGGCTTTATTAGAAATATCCTAAAAATAATTCAAAGATAAGAGCCCCCTTCGAACAGCCTGGCTTAACTGTTAACTAAAGAAGAGAGAAAAGAAAGGCCCTTTACTCTTACTGCTGATTATATAGAAGGGCTTATTAATAGATTGGATCATATGATATTCAAAATGGAACTAATCTTACCATTTCTCCTCTTCCTTTCGTCCTCCACTCCCTCTGCTTCTCTCTGGACATCTAATATGCAGATAAATCAATGGAGGCTCAGAGAGCTTGAGACTTGTGACCACCGCCAGGGGCTAGAGAGAATAGGGGGTTGGAACCTAGGACCCTTGGCTCATAGTCTAGGATCGCCCTCATGAGAGCACGTGGTTGGGCAGAGAGGAAACACGTGCCATGAAAAATAGAGGCAGGGGGCTTTCATCACATCTTAAAACCATTTACTAGAATGAATTTTCAGAAGTTTTCAGTTCATGTTAAGTGACACTCTTTTTGCTAATATGCTCTTTACATGCTTTTAGCTTTACACACTTTTCCTATTGATCTTTTAACTTCTCTGATAATAAAGGTACTGCATGGTCATTGTAGAAAATGAGAAAAAACTTTTTAAGTGTTTTCAGAATGAAAAAAGAAATTCCCCATGGGCAACCTCTGTTAATACTTTTACATACTGCCTTCCAGTTCTTTTGGGTCATAGGCCTTTTAAAAAATATATAATTGAGATAACAGTGTATGTAGCTTTCCATGTTGCTTTCTATCTTTACATTTCAGCATTGGCCTTTCCCCACCATAACTTACATGGAGCTGCATCCAAAGGCTTTTGAATTGTTTCGGGCAATTCATCGTAGGTCTTTTCAGTGGAGGCTGTTTGACATGTTCAAAATAATGTGTGCATTGCTTTTGACTTGCTTCTTAGCGGTGCTGGCCATTCAGACTTGGATTTCATGAAAATTGTTTCCCTGTGTATGCATGTCTTAGAGTTGGTTATCTCCTGGAGTTTGCAACATATCTGCTCCCTCAAGCCAAGATTCCTCTAAAGCTTGGACTCAGAGCCATCAGCCCAAGGGTATTTCCTAAAGGCCTTCAGTGCTTTTCTCAGGGAGGGCCTCAGCTTCATGAGGGACCTGTGTGACACAGTGACACAGGAGGTCACACCTACCCCTGGCCAGATTGGGGCAGCAATAGATGTACATGTATTTTGACAAAAGATCAGAATATTGACAAAACCTTTTAGAAATGTGGGGGCATATCCTTCCTCAAGTTTATCTTGTTCTGAGGGAATCAGCAGCTATATCTGAAGAATATGGCTATTTTTATTATGGAAAAACTGAGACCACTGAAGCACGATGATCTAAATGGCAGGGTGAGTTGCCAGCAGACTTAAGAGCCAAAAATCTCTCTCTTCCAGTTGTTACTAATTCTTGTATAAACATAAACGAGACATTTCACTTGCTGAAGAAGTGTAATGGCCCAGCGAGTCTTCCATGGGCTCTGGCACTGGTGTTTGATCTGATTTTCCTGCACGTATCATCTCCAAGGGCTTCACCAAGTAGAGGGGTTGGCTTCACATTCTCCCAGAGACCAGATCTGTTGGGGAATCTGAGACCAGAGTCCCAGGGATGGGTGACAGAGGGGATAGACTGTCTCTGAATTGCATCTGTCTGAGCCACATACCCCTTGTAGGCCATGGGGCTTCTCATACTGAAGGACAAAGAGTTTCTGAGAAGACCTCAGTTCAAGTCATTCTACTGACGGCTTTCTCCTGCCGTAGCAGCCTTCTTTGGAAAGGTTGTGTTCTCTTGGTGTGGGGACCATACAGAAAGAACCCAGAGAAGCAGAGACCATGTATGTCCCGTTCAGCCCCAGATGGCACGTACCCAGCACCTTGCTACACATGGAGGAGAGAAGAAGGAATGCTGACTTGGAATACAGAGCGCCAGGGAAATCCTACCATATGCTTAAGACATGAGACTAATTAACTTTTGGCCCATGTTCTTCCAATTAACTTTCCTTTGCAGGAAACACTACCCTTACCCTACCCTCACATCCAGAACACACAGAACCAAACCCCAAAAGCAAGTCCAATTAATTTAACAAACTTTTATCGTTTTGTGTCCCAGCCGCATCCCATGGCTACAATTGCCAGTTTTTGGTGACAGCCTCTAACGATTTCTTGAGTGAAATACAGAATCCGTGGGGTTGCATGGTTTCTAGAAAGCTTTTTTTTTTTTTTTTTTTTACTCTTATGTTGTATACAAAAATGGGCCAACTTGGCTGCATTTAGGGTTCATCAACCATTGCAAATGATTCTTCAAATGTTTTGGGTTTGGTAAAACCTAAAACACATTTTGCCAAGCACTTTTCCTCCTTAATTTTTCAAACTGTGTATTTTAAGGAAAATTTGATCCATATGGTTTTGATTCATTTACTCTTATATCATTGACATTTTTTTTTCCTGCAGAGCCATTTGATATCCAAGAAGTTTTCTGAGACTTTCCTACATTCATTTTAAGTATTTTCCTCCTTAAAAAGAGGAAGTCCTCTTTGCAACCTCAGAGGCCGTAAATTTTGAGTACTCTCTCAATTCAGCAATACTTAAAAATACATTTGGTATAAATCTGGATTATTATGAACACATTTTATGTTTAGAGCAGATGGGCAGATTTTCGTTTCTGGTTTATGAGTGAAACCAACAACAAAATAAGAAAATGGGTTTAAATTACAAAAAAAAAAATTGTTTTGAGGAACGTTTAACTGTTATTAATAAATCCCTGTGGTAAGAGCTATGCTCCGAGGCCTCATTTCAAATTTTTGTTCAGGTCCTGGATAAGCTGTAATTGAATAACCAGTACACCTGTCCTATTTCATGGATGATCTACCGAGGAAAGAAAAAAATTCTCATAAAGCCTTGTGTACTGGGCTTAAAAACGCTTGAATATTTGCTTGCCACTGCACACCTCAGGAACAAAGCATAGGTCTGCACATCTCATCAAGCCCATCACCATGCATCTGTTCTGTCTGGTGGTGGGATCACAGCTCTGTGGGGATGGGATGGACCCAAGAAAAAGCAGGTCGATCGTCGTACTAACGAGACGGTGGTTAATGGCAAAGGACAACCGGGATCAACTTTTGTTCTTATCCCCATTTTACAAAAAAAAACCCCAACCCTTTCACTCAACCACCCATCCAGTCGCTTTTAAAGAATAATATTAAAATTGAGATTATTAGTGTGTAATATATGTAAATTGCATATTTGGCGGTAGCCACGCTTATTAGGGCACGCCTTCATTTCATGCATATATGTATTAGACCGTCGTGGCTCCATTTCAAATCAGATTTCAATTGCTCGGCACAGTTTCTTTTGACAAACATTTGTTAATCCCGATTCTTATTAGGGAGAAGCATTTAAGCGTTAATATGTATACACAGAACTCAAGACTGCTTTTGATTTTGCTTGTCATTTTTCGCACCACAGTGTTTTCACCATGATCTCAGATTCCTTAGCTGCAAGGCAAGAGGATGATTCTTTGTCCGGCAAAGGACAAGGGCTTACTGCACATCAGCTTGTTAAGTGGAAACGGTTTCATCATTAAGAGTGGTTGTGTTGGGTACTTTTCGGCGATGTAGAAGGAGAAATCTTTTTCACTGTGGAATGGTCCTTCCTTGACCTTTTCTCGTACTGTTGATCCACGGAAAAGCAGTATGATTTATCCTGGGCGGGGGGTGGGGCAGCTCCTGTTTCAGGAGAGCTATTTTACTGGCTGTTTGCGGGCGTGCATGCGGAAGCTGTTCATGCCCGGCCATTTGTTTTGTCCATTTCACACCCAGGCCGTAGACGGGGCGCCCTCAGCCCTCCATCATCATTTCGGAAAACCAGACAAGCAGGTGGTCTGCCACCACCAGCCCGTTTCCCAACAGAGGCACTTCCTTCCCTTGACACTTTCCAGAAATTCACCTGTGGAGGAGAAAAGGAATGATTTTGATTAAAGAGATTGGTTGGGTGTCAAACAAAACTGGAAAGGAGAGAGACAGCCCATGCAAAAGCAGCAGCCTCTCCAAAGCTCCAGCCTTCTGTTTCATTTCTGAAGCAGCCCGTGAACTCAAAGCCAGGGCTGCAGCCTCACGTGTTTACGAAGGTTCCAGGATGTTTATGATCATAAATTTCAGCCACACCAGAATAACTATGGGTCATTTGCATGTTTCCATCCTGCCAGGCTCGGTTTTTGAGATGTTCTGCTCAGCGTTGAAAACATTGTTGCTAATCCATTTGTTGAATCAGTGCAGGCTGTAATTGACCCGGTGCCTTTGGTTTTTCTCCGAAGGCTGTGGTTGCTCCCCTAAAAGAAGAGGAGGCTAGCCCTGGTTTATGTCAGCTCCAGCCGCAGCCTCTCGAGTTAGTTACAGATTGGGAGAACTTTGCAAGAAACAACTCCTTGGCCAAAATCTCCTTTTTTATTTTGGTAAAAATCTCCTTTTTTTTAAAGAAGGGAGGGAGCAGCATCAATGACTGAATCTTACATCATCTCACTGAAATGAGCCACAAGCAAACCTTTTTTGCTGAATTACATTTTTTGTGTGTCTGCTGAATTGATTTAAAGAAACTCCATCAGCTACTTTCCACCGTACATTGGACAGATCAGACGCAACAACCCCATGGTTTTGGGTGCCCATTTGAATTCCTTTAGCTATTGGGGGAGAAAAAATTGAGTGTGATTGTTAGGTCTATAAGTAGGCTACCAGAATAAAAAGTTTTTCTTTGTAGTCAGTAAAGCCCAGGAAAGCCGTGCTGATTCTAGTGTGAGGCCAATGGTCTGAATCAACCCTTTATATGTGGTTGGAATGCAATGTAAAGCTTTTAATTTATTACTGCATTTGCAAAATGGCAATATCTACAGAAATCTGAATACTTGCATATTTATTCAATTAGGGGCTGAATGTGTGCTTTGTACTGCAGACACAGAAGACTGGATTTACTCATTAGTTGTATACTATTTTTTGTTTTCTTTTTTCTCAAGAAATCTGTTTCTGCGAAGCAGTCTGGGTCTCATCAGAGGTGTGTATTTTTCAATGTACAGTACAATATTTAAAGATTACTCTTGACATTTAGCTAGGGGGCGGTGAACTAGAGTTTCTGAGGTTAGTGATTGCATTGCCCCAGGTGGTCAATGAGAAGGATGGGCATTTGTGAGAGACTCACAGCTATGAGTTCCACCTGGAAGGGAATATTTCCTAAAGGGACAAGACAGCAGCCTGTCCTCCGCCCTGAACTAATGAAGGAGGAAGGCACTATTTAAAGAAGTAACTTATCTTCTATCTTCCCAAAAAACTGAGGTCTCATTTTGGCCAGCTTGCATTAAAAAAATCTAATTAAACTTTGGATTTCAAAACTGCCCGCAGCGCTGAGCCTCTCCCTTTGTGTGCGACTCCACAGGAACATTTCCAGTTCAGTGGCAGCTGTGCTGTGACCCTCACAGGCAGAATTTTTTCTTTTCGCCTCTCTTGATGTCCGTGGGTGTGTTTGTACCTTGTGAAAACACGCCGCACATACCACACTGTATTATATGGTAATGTATCCACTCCCCTCTTTCCTATGAGCTTTCAGAGCAATACTAAGCCCTAATCATCTTGGAACACCCAGGAACCAAGCAGTGCCTCCTTATAAAGGCTTGTTCCCCATACTTGAAAGGTGGTTCAGGGTAAATTGATTCTGAATCAACAGTTTGACAAATGTTACAGACTATATCCCTTTATCTTTCAAAGTCCCAGGGCACATTACCCTACTCAAGGCTCTGACAAGTCTTGCAGTATGGAAACATGTTTGTTTCACTCCGCATTTTCTGATTTAAATATGGAGATCTTCTGTTGAGTATTAAACTACCAAGTTTTGAGGAATATTCCCTAGGAAGTGCTAAATGAGAGAAAACACAAGTGGAGACCCACTCACGATTTGTTCATGCCTAAAATGCTTCCCTTTTTTTCCCCCACGTGACTCTTCTTTCTATGTAATGTCCGATGTTACCTTTTCCTTCCACACATTGTACCCTCCCTGTAGAAAAACTTAGCAGGGAAAAGAGTAATTTTAAAGAAGAAGCTGTGAACTGCGTAATAATGTTTAGATAGGCAGAGAAGGGCATGAAGAAAGGAAAGCATTCCTGTTTAGTGACTTGATTGCAGTGTGGTTGTAACTCATTGATCTAAAGAAGGGGCCCTCAAGGTCAAAAGCACCAGATTTCAAAATTTATCAGCCACTTGCTAGCTGTGTGTCTTTAGGCAAGTTGCTTAAACTGTCTTTGCTTCTGTTTCATCTTCTTATTAAACGGGAAGATAACCAAAAAAAAAATTGTCCAATAGAGCTTGGTTGAGAAGCACAGCACTTTGGAAATTTGGAAATGCTTTTTGATGAAGCAATGATATGAATGCAAAAGGGCTTTTGCTGCTGTTTACTCCAAAATAGCTCATGAACCTCTGACAAAAAACAAAAACCTTATGTTTGTCCCTGCCAAAGAAGGCAAATGTGGAAACTGAGGACTATCAAAAGAAAGGCAGTTTCTTGGTGGAGTGTTTTCAATTGTTCTATTCAGACATTTTAAAGAATATTGGTATCCATTCAGAACACAGGAATTGTAATGTGCTTGAAATACAGTAGTCCCCAGAAGTACGATCTACACAACTTGGTTTTGTTTCAGAAATTCAGTTTACAATAACATAAAAACTTTACCGACAGTCCTTTACTCTGTGGGGCTAAGAGTGGAGAAAGGGCAGGGTTATCCTGATGGTTTCCTTTTCTTCTTATTATTTTGATTAACTGAAAGACAATATTGACATGGACACGTTTTTAAAAGCCTACAGCCAGCTTCTCCGTTACTGGATCCGTCAAAGGTAAGCGAATCTGATAAATACTATCTTCAGTAAAGAATAGAGGTAGCGAAGACAACAGGTACAATGGAAAGGTCTTAGAAAGTAGGGAAAATCTAATCAAGTAACTTTGAGTTACCAGTTGAGGAATATTCTTTTAATCACTAAATTACAAAGACACTACTTTCTGAAGACCCTTGGGGGTAGATTTAGTTTCTGTAGCTCAAAAACTATGTAAGTGCGTTCACTGTGGGCCCTAGATGTTTGCAGCATAAATATCAGTTTCCTGTGCAATACGAGACATAGCCACTGTCCAACTTGTGATCAAGGATGTAAGTAAATTTTAGGTAGAGAAGCAGCACAACATCTTTCTTGGCTCAGCGTCCCTGAAATTGGGTAAGGGAGGGAATTGAGGTACATAGAATTTTAGCTTAGTGGGGTAGTAGCTTCTGGTTCTTTGAAGATTGTATTCTCAGATGTCCCAAATTTCCATGCATCTTGGATGGGTGCTCATTCTGCCTTACCACAAAGCCTGTGTATCAGGCCAGAACACATTTCCTGGAGGATATAGTCATTCTTAGACTTTTGCAACGCTGTCCTCTGCTTTCCCCTGGTTAATAGAAAAAGCCTTCTTGACATCTCTTCATTAAATTAGTATCACTTGGTTTTATCAGTTGACTCTTTACCCTGAGAACATACCTTTTTTCCCATGAAGAAAAGGACAGGGAAACGTCTCTTCTGCAATCTTAAGCATTAGTAGATGGAGTCTTATGATCTTGACATTGGGCAGCCATAGAAATATTTGCCTACATCACACTTGGATTGGAAGGAAGAGGAGATTTCCTTGCTGAGATGGGCCACTGTGGTCCTCCCTCAGGCTGGAGCGTCTGTCCTCCCTGTCGTTGGAGTGTTGGTGGAAGGGAAAATCTTAGGGGAAGAATATGGTGTTGCCCAACGTCCTTTGTTTCAGAGGGCAGAGCTTAGTTCTTCTTTCTAAAAGCCAACGTGGACTTATAGTTTGTTCTAAGTTTTGTGGGTCTGAATTTTAGAGCCGGGCAGTTAAGGAGCCGCAAGATGTGCATTTGTGAGTGGTCACAACGGTGACTCAGCCCCGCAGTTCCTTGAATACAGGTTTACTTTATGGGCAATCAGAGATGAAGTTTCAGTCCATCTCCTTGAAGTACTGTGGGATGCCCCAGTGTAAAGGTTTTCCCTTTCTAGATTTGGAATCCCAAGTTCCAGAAGGTCAATTAATATTTAGCAAACATGTCCTGAAGTCGTCGTGAAATTAAGGCAAGATATACGTTTGATTTTCCACAGTCACATGTTCAGGCAGGTTTTTGAAGTGGTGATGGCTTTAAGTGCTTACCTTTCCGAGGACTGCTCTGGTGGTGGGAAGAGTTAACAGCAGGTAATGCCATTCCTCCCAGAGAGAGTTTGAGACTCCCTTATTAAGTGATGAATGAGGGTATCTGACCCACATCTGTTTTACATTAGAATGGAACATTGGCCTGACATCGTTAGGAGCATTTGTCAAGATTCCCTGGACAGAGCTTCTGTAAATTACATGCTGCAAATGTGTCGGGGTCAGATAAGAGGATATCATTAACTCCCTCAAGTTTACTCACGGCTCTGTCAGTCCGTCTTAATACGCTAACAGTCCACGATTTTCCTTGCGCCGTTTTGTTATATTTTTCATTCATAGGAGAAGCAAAGTCAATGCTCTATCCCCCCACCCCCAATATTGCACATGTCCTTTTCTCATAAATCATATTAATTGTAGACATGGTCACAAAGCATATTAAATGCAGGCATGCGTAAATGAATTAAAACATATGAGAATTTTATTATGACCCACGGTGGGTCTAACATAGTCAGACCAACTGTATTAACTGGCATCCTTTTTCATTTGGGTGGAATAAGCTTTTTCTTAATGGGCTATATTTTATTGATAATAGATGGACATGATCATCATTGGCTGGATGTAAACAAGATGTATGTTCATGTGTGTATGTATGTGTGTCTGTGTGCATTGTGTGTGTGTGTGTGTTTGTGTCATTATTGTAAGCCATTTCTATGTTGAGTCTTTGCCTGGATTTATGTTTTAGACAGCAGTGCCTAAGGAATATTGCTATGAATCTAACAGCTTAGCACTAGTGAGAAATAGGTACTCTAAAGAACTGAGGAAATAAAAGTTATTCTGTGACTGGTCATAGGGCTGGAGATTAAATCACATCTGTCACTCAGAGCTGATCGAAGTAGTAGTGACTATGCTCTTTACAAATAAAACTGGGAATACATGTAACATATGAACCACACTTGTCTTGCGCTCATACTTTTGAATCATGCATGAAGCATCGGATCTACTTGCAAACTGTAAGCTAAGGAGTGAAATAAAAGACTAAGGATGTGTTCAGCGGGACATTTTACAAACACTGGCCTTCTCTCTGGTTAGGTAAAGCAAGGTCAGGCATGCCCTTCCCGTAATTGTGGATGTGGGTGAGAAGGTCACCATACTTACCTTAAAGAAACTTCTGCCCTCAGGCAACTTCCCTCTTACAGCTTTTAAACAGACAGGGCCAAAAATCTAATTATTTGGATTCTAATCAACTGCAGGATCATTCCTAAGGCATTCAAATCTGAAGGCAATGTTCTGGTTCTTAGTTGTTCACATTTAGGCTTTTCCAGGCTCCCAGAGACAGTCACTGAAATGTAAGCATCAGACAGACAATTCCTGCTGCATCATTTTTTAGCAAAAAAACCCCGAAAACCAAAACCAAACCAAACCAAAGAAAACCCCCCAAACCCATTTAGACATTTGAGTATTTTTGTTTGGTTTTGAAAATACATTATCTCCAAATTAAGAATATATATACAGTGAGTGTATACAGTTTTGAAGGGGAAGGTAGTAGCTAAAAAAAAAACCCAACAAGCCCTTCATATCATACATAACTTTATTATTTCACAGCTATGTTTTCTAAAACATGCAGAAATGTGTATCACTGAATGTTAAATCACAAGTGCATCTGATTACTTAAGAACAAAAAAAGAACGATTCCTACTGAGGAAAAGAGACATGCCAAGTGCACACCATAATTTGCTAAATCATTTGAGATTTCTGATGATCTGTGAGCCCTATCAGCTGATGGCAAAACCATAACCCTTAGGCCAAGACAAATATTTTCCAGACTCATTGTTTCAAACGTAAATCTTCATTTGGCCCGCAGTTACCTTCTATATTTAATCTTCCAATAGGAAAATTAATTCAAGAGAAATATGGCATGAAGCAATTGTAAAGAGTTAGTTTCCTTCCTGAACCATATAATCTTCCAATCAAGATGTAAAAAACCTATTTAGAATTCTGAAACTTGAGAATGACCCTAAAGAGATCTTTCGAAAATGTCTTTAATAATTCGAAAGACGAAAGGGTCAGCTCACGGATTGGGACCCAATTCCAAGGCTTTGGATTTTTTTTTTTTTTTAAGATTTTATTTATTTATTTGACAGAGAGAAACACAGCTAGAGAGGGAACACAAGCAAGGGGAGTGACAGAGGGAGAATCAGGCTTCCAGGCAAGCAGGGAGCCTGATGCAGGGCTCTGTCCTAGGACTGGATCCCAGGACTCGATCCCGGGACTCCAGGATCATGATGCAGATGCTTAACGACTGAGCCACCCAGGTGCCCCAGCCCAGAGTTTATTTTTCTTTGAAATTGTTTGTGAGAACCAGGCAATTATGCTTCCCTCAACCCCAAATTAAAAAAAAAAAAAAAGGCAAAAATGCCAGTCTGTCATAGAAATAGCTTACTGATGGTTTATGGGGGGGGGGGGGATGCTCCATTTTGTAACAAATGAAGATTTTATTTTAGGCTTTGAATGAGAAATTGCTGTAGGAAAAGCATATATAAAAGAAATTGTGACAATATTCGTAGAAAGAAAATATGACTAGAAGACATTCCATACCCGTATTGGGGGAGTTCTAAGTTCGTTTACCAACTTTTTTGTGCAGGAAAAAGAAATTTCTATAGCTTCCCTTGAACCACATGAAATACAAAATAGCTTTTAAAGAAATGTACATAAAAATGTAATGGGACCCTTCCACAGAGACTTGAGGTTTTAAATTATGTTAGGGGAAAGTAAAGCATTTTGTATTGATATATTCACTCTTTTATTTTCCAACACGGATTTCCTTTAAATTTCTTAAATTAGAAGTTATTAAAAAGATGTATATTCTCAAGTTTTCTCCATGTGAAATATTGGAATAAATCATGTTAGTTTCTAGTGATTTGTTAATTTCCATTTTGGGCCACCTATAGGAAAATATTAGTTTTTTTTTTTTTTAAGATTTTATTATTTATTTGACAGAGAGAGAGATCTTAAGCAGGCAGAGAGGCAGGCAGAGAGAGAAGAAGAAGCAGGCTCCCTGCCCTACAGAGAGCCCTCTATGCAGGCCTCAATCCCAGGATCCTGAGATCATGACCTGAGCTGAAGGCAGAGGCTTTAACCCACTGAGCCACCCAGGCGCCCTAGGAAAATATTGGTGCCTCCTGCCCATCCTTATATAAGTCTTGAGAAAGAAATCATGAGGACAATATGTGACCATATTGAATAACAGTTTGTTCTTGCTCTTCAACTATAATTGTGTACCGAGTATTCCAATTCTCCCTTAAAGTGACAAAAACATTAAGTTTCAAGTAAGTATTTTCATGAAGGGTGCTATTAATTTAAATATAATTCCATTTTATCCAGTCCCATTGGCTATTTTTTCTTCTCGGGATTAATATAATTACCAGATTGCTTTTGTTAAGTGTTTGTTTTTAGTTAGCACAGTTTATTTACGATAAAATATTTGTGCCCATGTCATTATCCCTTGCTCGTTGACATGGTTACATTTGTCATATTTTTATTTTCTTCATCAGTTCTTGCTCATTAGGCCAGTACAAAAAGATACCCCTGATTTGAAAAGGGTAGGCTTGGCACTGAACAGCCCCTATTTTAGACCCTTCTAGTTGGCATGCCTGCATAATTTGGGCTGAAATAAAATACTTAATAAATTAGAACATCAATAGCATTTTTTTTAATTCTCCAGATATATGTACTGTAAAATCATCTATACATACTCAAAGGCAAGAAAAGAAAAGAAAAAAAGCAACAATGTAGGTAGAAGAACATTCAGGAAATAACTTAAATGCATTCTTATGTTCAAGTTTTTTAAATGAGAAAATAGAAGTAGTTAACTTACTATAAACAGTGTGGGGGGAGTCTATGAGAGCCCCCCGTTCTGGTGACTGCCCCCCCAACTCTAAGAATCTACAGGCTCTTTGTTTTGTGACTCTAGCTTTCCCCAAATTCCCAGTAAAATAAAACAATGCTCTGTCACATATGATTATTTTTTAGAATATAAGTAGTTTTTAAGCCTTTTAAAAAAGCTATTTCACCACATAAGTCAAGGAAATTTTGATCCTCTAAAACATCTTTAAAAACTTGGATATTTCTCTCTTGCTTTCCACACGGGCCCCTCGCTTTCCACGTGCTCACACGCACAACTCAAAGGAAAAGGCGAGGAAACACAGAAGAAAGGTGGAGGAAATTAGTGACTTGTTAAAATAGAGGAAGAAATGGTCACCCATAGAAAGTGGTAAAGCAGTGGTAAACCCCCAATCTGTCTGTTGGGGTTAATTGAACATAGTTCAGTTTAAAGCTGTACTTCAAGAAGCCTTTGTTTAGATGGAAGGATGATGCTGACCCTTCCCAAAGGGGATTGTGGCCCCATTGGTTTTGGAATCTAACTTAAGCTGTCTTTTCTGGGAGGCAAGACTAGTCCCTCTCCCAGCCTTGCTGGAAGCCCTCCGTCCACGATTCTTTGGCTTGAGTTACCTTGGTGGACAGCACGAGGCCAGCGTCACGGTTGGGGCTCACTGCTACCCTCTCCTCTTCAAGCTCCCTCAAACACAATGGGGAGATGATGGCCATGTGGGCGGTTGTGGGCTTCTGCGCTGAAGTACTTGATAAACAGGCTCTGCACACAGTACCTGATTTCTTCTGCAATTGTTTCTTGACCCCTGTGGATAGCTGGCAGGAAGTTGAGAAGAGTCGCTCCCATTCTCTGGCCAGCAGTTTTCCAGCTGCCAAATTAATTAACCACTTAACATCCATCACCAGGAGCTCTAAGGGTCAGTGAGCTTGGGTTTGCAAAACCCTTCCCTGCGCGATCAGAAAGTCGTTCTGTTAATCACAAGGTGGTTGGTTTTTTGTTTTTGTTTTTTTTGTTTTCTTGTTTTTTTGTTTTTAAGTTCTTTTGCTCTCCAGGGTTATTTACAAAAGCTGCACAGAGTTTTTAGAACATGCTTGCTTTTCAGGCTTTTCTTTCCTTTTAACACCTTCCTGTATATGAAATGTTTAGATAAGAAATGAAAAGGCAGGGAATGGAGGCAGTTACTTCCTCTCTCCCTCCCATCCTCCCCTCTTCCCTTCCCTTCCTCCCTCCCTTCCTCTCTCCCTCCCATCCTCCCCTCTTCCCTTCCCTTCTCCTCCCCCCTCCCTTCCTTTTCCCTTCTATTCCCTTCTCCTCCCCTTTCTCTCCCCACTTCCTTTCTCTTCCTCTCCCTCTCCCATCCCCTCCCTTTCTCTCCTCTCCCCTTCCTTCCCACCTTTCTTCCCTCTTCTTCTCCCTCCCTTCCTCCCACCCTCCCTTCCTGTTCCTTCCCTTCCTTCCTCCCTTCCCTCCCTTCCTCTCTCCCTCTGTCTTTCCTTCCTTCAGGACCTAATATGTGACAAGTACTACGTTGGGTGCTAGGAATATAAAGATGAGTAAGTTATTGTCCTCAAAACTCTCATAATTCAGCGTAGGTGACCAAAGTCATGATTGCACAGTGGGAGGAATGGGTAAAGCACTCAGGAGCATCAGGGAGGGAGTAATTATCTCTGATTACTTAAGGATGGCCAAGGCAGGGAGGGGAAATTTCTTGAGAGGGAACGCTGTGAGAATAGACATAGGCGTCTTTTTTTTTTTTTTATTTAAAGATTTTTATTTATTTGACAGAGAGAAACACAGCCAGAGAGGGAACACAAGCAGGGGGAGTGAGAGAGGGAGAAGCAGGCTTCCTAGCGAGCAGGGAGCCCGATGTGGGACTCGATCCCGGGTCACTGGGATCATGACCTGAGCCAAAGGCAGTCGCTTAACCAACTGAGCCACCTAGGCGCCCTAGACATAGGTGTCTTAAAAAACAAGAAAAGAATTTCATTTGAATTTATTGATTTTTTAAAAAATGAGCTAATGTCCATTTAAAATCACACGTGGAACTTCCAGATGTAATACATATTAGCCAGTGTTCTATATGAACAGATACAATTTCTCCCTCCATCCTCCTGTCCCTCCTTCCTTTCCCCTTCTTTGAAATTCTAGTCTGATTTTATCACTGAGGCCTGGGGAAGCTCTCTTTCCACCTCTTTTTCTTTTTCCTCCCCACCTTTCCTTTTCCTGAAGCTGCAGTCAGATGTTAGCTCTGGGCTTGATGGGGTGTCCCTTTGCACTGTGGTCAGCACCTTCTGGAAGTCCTGTCCCAGCAGATTTCCAAGGAAATAAAAATGGGACTTTCCCGGTTATCCTTTCAGCTCTCAGCTATGATCTGGTCCTCTCCACATTCTTCCTTCCTTCCAATCTGCTTGTTTATTTTAGGTAATGGGACTCCTGACCAACCACGGTGGTGTACCCCATCAGCCCCAGACCGATTATGCTCTGTCCCCTCTCACGGGGGGCCTGGAACCTACCACCACGGTGTCGGCCAGCTGCAGCCAGAGACTAGACCACATGAAGAGCTTGGACAGTCTGCCAACATCTCAGTCCTACTGCCCACCCACCTACAGCACCACGGGCTACAGTATGGACCCTGTCACAGGCTACCAATATGGACAGTATGGACAAAGTAAGCCTTGGTCTGTCTGGGGCTAATTAGTCTGGACAGGATGAAAAATCTCAACCCTTCCTTAAGAAAGGGGCGGCAGTGGCGGCGGCATGCTTAGGGCTGACATCTCAGTGTCAGTTTTCTGGCAAAGCCCGCCAACTCTTCCAGCAAGGGCTTCCTTGTATTGTTATTTTCTTAAGTGATGTCAACAACATCTTGCGGTCATTAATTGCCGCGATGTGAAGCCTGATTGCCACTAGGTAGAGCACAGGGGTTGGCCAAAATGAAATAACCCCTGGCATTAGAAACACATGTTCCTAATGAGGTCGGCTCAAGGATCATATGGGGTATAATCCCAAGGACACAGACTTGTGTCAAACTTGTCTCTGGAATAAAAATATTAGTCTCCATCCTTTGATACCATGGTATTAAATATGACATTGTCGGCCTGTAGCTGATTTTGCCCCTTGCTGTGACTTGTGCTAGCATGACCTAAGAAGCTACGTGTGTTTCCTTACAGGTGCCTTTCATTATCTCAAGCCAGATATCGCATAAGTGAACTGTCCACTTGGAGCTAAAACTGGCCCTGTTTCCGGTCTCCACAGCCTACACGTGAAGAATCTTCTCAGAAAGAAAAAAAAAATCACCTTTTTGGGGGGCAGTCTCACCAGAAGATGAAGAAGAGTGATTGATTTTTTTTTTTCCCCAATAGTTGGTTTCAAATCCTTTTGAACATATTGGACAGAAGTGGTATAAGAAAGGAAGGCCTGGAACAGTGAAAAGACAGATGCAACATTTGAAGGCAATGATTTAACGTGGCTACGCAGCAAATACCCAACTCTTTAGTGCTGATGATCAAGGAGCTAAAACATTCCAGTTGTGTGTGTTCGTGTGTGTGTGCGCGCGCTTGTGTGTATGTATGAGATTTATCTGGACTGGTTCAGGCAAGCCGAATGTTCTAAAATACAGTCAGAGAGTAAAGTAGAACATGTTTGATGTTTAAATGCTGACAGTTACACAATTTTAAAACTGCTCATATAGCGAAGCAGGAATGGAGGAATCCTTGACTTTTTTTACACACTGGAAATCGACATAAAAATAAATGGCACCATTTTTTAGGAAGTTAGACTAGATGTAAAGGACCTCCCAAATAAATTATCTGTCATCTTATCCTCATTTGTAACCCAGTCGTCAATAAATGTCCCAGGGCGGACAGCCTTATGAACAGGATATGGGATAACGGGGGGAAAAAAGCTTGTTCTCTTTCTCGGTGTGGGGAGAGGTATGTGACATTTTCCCAGCTCATCTTCATTTTGAAGCCAACCCGGCCGGGGTGGGGGGAGGAAGCGCGGTGGAGAGGAAGTGACGAGCATTCCCACAGCTGCTTATCAGTGTGCAATACTGTGTACCTCACGGATGCTTTGGCAAGAGCCAGGGCCGTAGAAACAGAACCAGAACTATATTTTTGCAGGTGCTTTCTTTTCGCAGCCCATGATTCATTGCAGTAGAATGCATGATGTTTGCCATTTAATGGACAACCAACACCCGGCTTGCTCCTTTTGACTAGAGACCGTGTTCGCGAATCGTGCTTTTACAATGACGACGTTTACATTCTTCTCTTTTCTATGAAAGGCAGGACAAGAGCAGAAATGTCCACGTGGCTCTCATGTGCTTTTAAATTACACAAGGATATCCAATATGGAAAGATTATAGGGACCGAGGTTTACAAACGCTTGTGTGGTGACATTTTAGAATGTCAATAAATTTGTTTTTTTCTGAGTTGTTAGGAGGAACGAGAAGGTGGAAGGCAGTGTTATTTATTTCTTTCTCTTCTTGGAACCACGAACGAGGTAGGCACAAGTACATTCCCTTTAGAATTAAGGACGATGACGTAGTGGGGTAGTGAGACTAGACGTAGTTCCAGTTTAGTTCATGCGTTGGTCGTAGAGGGTGATGGGTCAAGAGAAGTGCTCTCTCTGTGTTGCAGTCTCAACCAACAACAATGTGTTGTAAAAATGTCTTTCATGTAAAAAGTGCAGTAAATATTTACTATTTATAATGAATAAACAGTTATGAAAACTTGCCCAACACTGCTTTTTTGGGGAACCGCTGAACGTAGTAGTAATAAAAACTTGTATATGGAAAACTGACAAATACACATCGTGCTGCCAATGGGGCCTCTTGAATTAGACTGTAACCTCCACACATGGGGTCACACACCCCACAATTGTGTTCTCTCGAAGAATCTTGGTTAACACGCTTTTTACATAATGGAAGCTTTTATTTTTGTAGATGTGTAAGACCCCTAAGTCCACCTTTCTCTCTCCGTGGTTCTCTGAGCTATCAAATCCCGTCACTGTCATCTTGGGAGTATGTCTTCTCCCAGAGTACCTTCTCTGTCTTCATCTTCATTGGTCATCTCCACTAAGATTTTTATTGAAAGCTTTCATATTTTGTCATATATTTTATTTTAGAAGCTTTTTTCACTCTTCATGGAAAACATTACCGCCTATA
>PITA01002059.1:0-29287 GCA_004023965.1 Spilogale gracilis
GGGTGGCTCAGTTGGTTAAGCGACTGCCTTCGGCTCAGGTCATGATCCTGGAGACCCGGGATCGAGCCCCACATCAGGTTCCCTGCTCGGTGGAGGCCTGCTTCTCCCTTTCTCACTCCCCCTGCTTGTGTTCCCTCTCTCGCTGTGTTTCTCTCTGTCAAATAAATAAATAAAATCTTAAAAAAAAAAAAAAAAAAAAGATGGTTGAAGCAGGGATCACAGTCTCCATTTTGCAGATGTGGAAGTAAACGCCTGAGGATATTAAGTGACTTGCCCAGATGCCAGGCCAGTTGGTGGTAGAGTGGGTTCTAGAACTCAGGGCTCCTAAACTCAGTGCTCCACTTGCTTTCTCACTTCCTGACGCCTGTGGCTGAGATTCTCGGGATAGAGACACCAGGACCCTGGGACCTGGGCCAGGAAGTTGGCCACAGGCCTCAGCCTGGGCCCGAGAAGCCTCCAACCATGGAGGAATTTGCTCTGAAAACAAAGAATGACTCCTGGCAAGGAGAGTCGTTCCTATTTCTGTTCTAGACAAATGGGAAGCTGCTGCAGATTCCATAATAAATCTTGTTGCTAAAGATGATACATCACTTTGGGCCGCTCATATGCACGAGTCTTTGGACATTATACAAGTCAATTACCCAGACCGAGTTCTCAGCACTGAGCGGAGATACTTTCAAGTGGCTGTAACAGAGCCAGCACCTCCCAGGGATCTGGCTGGGAAGATGGTCCACTTTGAGGCTGATCCAGGGGCAATGGCAGACTGGGGAGACTGGCCCCACAAGCCCCCGGGGAGAGGTGCACCCCCTGCCATCATAATGGCCATCAAGCTCTGCTTGGCCCTGAGGTCACCCCAAGGCTGTGGGCCAGCCAGGACTATTCCATCCAGGGTCCTCGCGTGCCCTCATTCTCAGCTGCCTGGAGTTGGGGTGTAAGTGTCCACTCCAGGTCAAATCTGCAAGTACAGAGCTGCCAACAGGGTTTTGCTTCCCCAGCCCCAGAAGCACTTCCTCCAGACCATGAGGAGCTCCTTACCTGAGCCCAGAATACTCCTACACTCCTGGGACATCTCACGGCTCAGAGGTTGGCCCCTGGGAACTTCTCTGGGCCAGAAGATCCAGCCTTCCCTCAGGCCCCCACCCCAAACTTGACCAGCACACAGCTGGTCTTCGGGCATCAGGAATTTTAAACCTCATATGTCTGTTGCTTCGAGAGGGTCTTCCCCTGGCCTGAGTGTGGTGTTGAGTGTTTCAGAGTGGAACACGGGGAGGTGTGGGCTTCACTTACTGCTGTGTGGTTTGGGGCTAGTGTTTAGCCTCTCTGGGCCCCAATCGCTTCATCTAAAAATATGGCAAATGATTCTTCCTAGCTCCAAAATGCTAAGCTTCGTTCTCTAGGATTCTAGGAAGGCAGCTGGAGACGACTGGAGCGCAAGAGGAAAGAGCTGAGGGGTAACTGATTGCATGGGGAGAGCAGGGGTCTGAGTCACACGGAACTTGAATGTCATGCTAAAAATTTAGGTTTTATTTTAAAGGTAGTGGAGAGTCAGGGGAAATGTTTAAGCATGGGAGTAGAATTGCCAGATTTAGCAAATAAAAATATGAGACATCTAGTTAAATCTGAACTGGGCATCCTGTGTTTTTTCTGGCAGCGCCGCCTGGGAGGGACGGAGAATGCTCTTGGCCACCGTGCGGAGAATGCGTTGGAGGGGACCAGACCAGAAGCAGAGAGACCACGTGGGGTGCTATTATTATATTCCAGGCAATAATTACCAAATTTTAATATTTGTTTCGTACCTAGGTGGCTCAGTTGGTTAAGTGACTGCCTTCGGCTGAGGTCATGATCCTGGAGTCCCAGGATTGAGCCCCGGCAGGGAAGCCTCGGCAGGGAAGCCTGCTGCTCCCTCTCTCACTCCCCCTGCTTGTGTTCCCTCTCTGGCTGTGTTTCTCTCTGTCAAATAAATAAATAAATAAATAAAATCCTTTAAAAAAAATATTTGCTGAGCCCCTATCTTTTGCTGGTACAAAGTACCTTGTATGTATGGAAGCAGCTAATTCTCATAACAAGGTGTGGTATCTAGCATCATTTCATCTACAGGAGACTGCTGCACAGAGATGTTGATTAACTCACCCAGGTCACACAGCTACTGGCAGAGCTGGGATTGAAGCCCAAAGCCCACACACTTAATGCACAACGTACTGCCACCTCTGAGAGCCAGGAGACCCTGAACCCAGGCCAGGCAGTGGGAGCAGCAGGTGGACAGGGATCTCCAAAGTATTTCGGGGGCCTGATGAACAGGGCATGGTGGTTGACTAGATGTGGAGTAAGGGCAAGAGGGAGGGGGAGGAAGACTTGGCGAGTTCTGGTTTGGGATGGCTGAGGGGCATGTTAACCAGAGAAAGCCTTTGGGATGGTGAACCACGTGGGGGGGGGCTGGGCCCCAGGTTTGGGGTGCGGGAGAGAAGATGTGTTTCAGTCCAGATACAAGGTCATGAGGCAGTGGAGGCCCAGAGAGGTTCAGTGACTCCCGTGGAGTCACACAGACTGTCGCTCGGAACTGAAGCCTCTTGACTCCAGCTGGGGTGCCTGGGGCGGACAGAGCCGTCTAGCTTCATTGGTGGGATGGAGATGGAGACACCCCAAAACACGAGTTGTGGGCCAACATGTGGGGCTACTGTTGGATGCCAATTGTGGCGTGACTAGAGCTCGGCTCTGCCAGTAGATCTTGCCCACCTGAACTCTGAAATCAAAGCCAAGGGCAGAGCTGAGTTTTAGGCACCGCGAGCCCAGAACAGTCTCTCTGCAATGGGTTTTCTCCACCTGTAACCACAGCAGAGTTGTGCTGAGGATGCCATGCGGGTGAAGATACGGGAAAGCAGGCGCTGTACGGATATAATCCCTGACTCCATCCTTCTGCCACCCCTCCCGCTTGCGCCCTCCTCCTCTGCCTGCTCCGATCTCCTCCTCTCCTCCCCGCATCCCCCATTTTGGGCCTTGGGGCAGAGCCTGTTCCAGGGATGTGTGCAGGGAAGCAGCCTTGGGACAAATCTGCCACCTTGCATCTCAGCCAGCCTGGCTCGCTCCTCCCTCCCGGTCTCCGGCTTTCCACCCCTCCCTGCACACGCACACCCCCCCAGCACCCTGCGGGCAGCTCGCCTGGCCTTCTCTCCCACAGACCTCCTCAACTCCCCTGCCTGCCTCCGTGTCTCCTGCCCCGGAGCCACGCATGCACATGCGCACACACACATTCACACGCGCACGCTCCCTGCTGCCCAGGGAGCACCGCCGAGGTGGCAATAGGGACTCACGAAGAGGCCCCAATGCGTGGAGAGGCTCTGGCCTGGTCGGCCTGGAAATGTACAAAGCAGATCCCCAGGGACAGAGCGGGAGGCTGACGTCAGACCAAGGCTGAAAATACAGTCTGGAGAGTCACGAGGCCCCGTGAAAAATGAGCCGTCCTCCCCAGCCAGAGACCTGGGGAGTGGGGAAGAGACAGAAATCCCAGCTCTAAACTGCTAGCCTCTAGAATGTCTGCAGGGAGGTCTCAGGGCCCCTAATGTGCCATTTGGGGGCCAGGGCACCCCCTCCCCACTCCTGGGAGGTGCCCTGGGAACTGGGTGGGGAGGACACCAAGCAGGAGGAGAGGGGATGCTATGCCCCAGCCTGCACCTGGTGTGTCTGGCTAAGCTCCTGCGTGGTGGGGACATGACCTCCCCAACCACACCCAGAAGGCCCAGAGCGCCAGGACCAGTGCCCCAGTATGGGGCTCAACGTCCCAGCCAGCAGTAAGCTGTGGCATCCTTTGCTGTCCCTGGGAAACCTGCCTTCCCATCTTTTTCTCCACCTACTCACCCCCACAAGTACTTATAAGTTGCCCCCTTGGTATAGGAGACACAGAGGTCCAGAGCTGTCACACGGCCCAGTCCCCGACGACAAGTAGCCCCTGGCAGAGGGCCCCAGTGTCCTTTGGCCTTCTCAGATCCCCAGACCCGTATGAATGGACCAGAGGAGCCCCATGCCACAAGGCCAGGGACCATGGCTTTTTGGACCAGCGAGTTGGGCCCTTCTGAGCCAGTGACATCAGAGGCCAATGTCCCTGCTCCGTCCCTGCCCTCATTTTGGCTCTGCAGAGGCTCCCCAAGAATTAAAACTGTCCCAGGGAAAGTGATGGGGGCTCCCCCCAAGTGACAGAGGTCACCTTCTCACCACTCCACTATAATAGAGTTAAAAAAGATTTTAAGCTATTTTAGAAAATAAAGAAAAATTGATTAATTTCACTCCTGAGTTGGAGATTAAGGTTCCACCTTCTACACTGTTCTGTATGACTGTGTCCTGTTCTAGCTCATTCCCTCTTTCTGTTCTGCCCCACCAGCAATCTGTCTAACACCCCAGCTCTGGCGTTGCCCGCTCTCTGGACCCCCCCACCCCTCATCCCCCATCCCCACACCTCGAGAACAAATGGTGCATCGTCTGAGCTTCTCCATGATGGGCCTCCTCGCGCCACATCTTGGTGTACCACAGACACGCCTATCTCCTGCCATGGGGATCCTCTGGGGAAAAGCATCTCGGCCACCTCCACAGCCCCCAGGGCCAGTCTAAGCCCGCCAGGAGGGCTGGGCTCACAGTTGTGGAAACCAATCAAACAAGCTTCATTCATACCTTACAGTTAGCTACTTAAAGACCCTAGAAAGACCAGCCAGGGTTGGAGCCCTGTGCTGGGAGGGGAGTCACGAGACTCCCCCTTCTCTGGGCACTGGTCCACAAAGCTCTGGACCTCAGGGTTCTGACAATCCTGGCGTGGGACTGGATGAGAAGCAGAGGCATCTCCTTATCTAGATGGTCAAGGGGAGGGTCAAGCCTCAGGAGCTGCAGAGGCATTTGTATGAAAACCTAAGTCAGAGCATGTCACTCAAAGTCCTGCCCCAACTCCTCATCTCACTTGGGGTAAAAACCAAGGTCCTTGGCATGACTCCAAAGCCCCATGTCATCTGGCCCCCAATATCTCTCCACCTATCTCATTTTGCGCTCTGCTTTCTTCTTCCTGTTCCAGCCATAGCGGGCTTCCTTGAACACTACACCTCAGGACCTTTGCACCTGCTCTCTCCCATTGCCCAAATGTCACCGCTTGGGAGGCCTTTGCCTACACACACACACACACACACACACACACACACACACACACACACACTCTCCCTGTACCTCTTCCCTGCTCTATTTTTCTTCTTATCAATTATCACCAACTGATACATATTTATTTTATTATTTCTCTCCCGCAATGGAATGTAAGCTCAATCAGGGTAGGAACTTTTATCTGTTTGATGTTCATTCATCTCCTACTTGATTCACGTGTCCCTTTTAATATCCTATAACAAATCCTGAGATATAAAGTTAACTACTGTTAAGACATCTTATGTCAGATATTGAGGGAATGAGAGAGGGAAACAGACAAAAATATTTGCCTAGTGGCAATATACACATATAAACAGATTCATAAGGAAATACAGTCCTCATTTCTACAACTGGCCATAGCAATATTTATAGTTCCCTCCCCCGCTGGGCAGGCCCATGTTCCCTTCACCCCCTGTAAGTTCTTCAGTTGGTTTGGTTCTTGCCAGTATGAAGGTGGGGTTGTGCAGGCACATGGTAGGTCTTCCAACAGTATTTATCGAGTCAGTGGGGAAGAGGCTGACCTACACACGTGACAGGAAGTAAAGAGAGGTAGGAGCCACTCTTTGACTTTTGTAGACAGCCAGAATAGATCAATAATTGGCTTTAAGCTGTGCTACTCCTACAATAACTGCTATTTGCTCAAAGAATATTCTCTTGTCAGTTTTGCATTTCCTAAGATGCTGTGACACACGATAAGAGAGTTAGTTCTCTGGCTGATGCCAAGGACTTGCCTGCCTCAGTTTCCCCACACCTGCCCATGGCAGGGACACACAGAGGGCACTCTCGGGGCTGGATGTGTAGGAGGACTTAGACACTGATGGGGACAACACACAGAGGAAGGTGAAGACAGCCCCTGCTGACCTCCTTCCTTGACATCTCCCTCCATATGGCTTTTCCAGTGCATTATTGATGTCTCTAATAAGGCTGGGGGGCCCTTAGGGACCCCTGAGGGACGACTACTGGGGTCCCTGCTGGAGCCCTGAGAATCCTCACTCTTCCTGCTGGCTCAGAGGACCTACCTCGGCAGCGGCTTCTCCTGAAGGGTGTGAGCCCAAGGGCTGCTCAGGACAGACCGACCTGGCAGGCAATGCCAACTCCAGACCACAGCTCTCGGAAGGTCCAACATGAGCCCTCATCTAGCCATCCCCACCGCAGACAGGCGCCCGCAACCAGGAGCTCCCCATGGGCAGGGGAGGATCTAGTCAAATTCCTACCGGCAGAGCCCACCCCTGGGGTGCTGCCCAGTTACAAAGCACCTAAGGAGGCAGGCCAAGCACCTGGGGCTGAGAGGGGCCAGCGGGCTATCGCTCCAACTGCTGGCGGACTAAGTCATCAGCAACTCGAGTTCTCGAGTTCTCAGAGTCTCCTGACTCTTCATCTGGAAAGCAGGGTTGACATGGCCCAGCCCACCCACCATCTAAATGTCCAGATGGGACCTACCGTTTATTGCTGACCCAGACCATAGCAGGAGTTTCAGCAAAGACAGAGGCAGCCCTCGGCCCACCACGCCTGACATAGGAGAGATGTTAGGGTTCAGAGCCAATGGCCAAGAGAGAATTCTTGATACGTCTTTGGTGCAGAAAGCTGGTTGTATTAAAACGCGGGAAAAGGTCATTTATTACCGCTTAGTAAAAACTTGGTCATGAAACCCTTCAGATGTCTACAGGTTGGTCATAAACTTGGGGCAGGATTGCCAACATGTATCTTGGAGGGTAGAGATAAAGGAAGATTTCAAAGCAGTTTTTCTATGTTCAAGTAGACTCACTGGGTTGGGGGGGGTCGCGCTAGGATGCCCTTTGCCCTTAGCAAAATATCAACACTGAGGCAGTTGAGTCCCTAGAGGAAGGTCACTCTGCCTGTTTCGAGACTTGTCCGTGGGCTGTAGGTAGTACGGAAAGTAGGGGCCGTGGGGCTGGCAGCAGGTAGGGAAGACCCTGGGCAGCCTAAAACCCTCAGGCTCCACTGAAAGCTATTGGTCACACCTGAGTTGCTCGCTGGAAGGGAAGGCCTAAACCTTCTCTTAAAGAGCTTCCAACTGATTAAGTCGGGCCCACCCAGGATAATCTCCATAATTTAAAGTCAGCTGGTTAGGGAGGGGCTTTCATCATGGGTGCAAGGGTGCAAAATCCCTTTGCTGCAGCAGGGATGCCAGTGGAGGGCTGCTGGCTGGCCCCTTCTGGGCTCCGCCTCTCCCGAGAGCAGGTCCTCATCTGGAAGGGTGGTAGAGACAGAATTCTGGGGAGAGTAATTTGGCGCCCCCCCCCAAGCCAGGCCCACCCCAGGGCCAGCACACAGCCCAGGGGTGTAAATCCGCATAAAGACACAATCAAGCAGTCGGGGTAGCCATTTGCATTTCACTGCCTTGTATAACCCTCTTGAGAGCTCTCTGAAGGGAATGGAATGATTTCATTGTACTGGTGACTCACCCCACCTCACACACAGCTGGTAAGGGACAGAGCTGCAACTTGAATCTGTCTTGACCTCTCTCATTTCCCGTCCTCCACCAGAGAGCAAGTTTGATAAGGAGAGAAGAGCTTTGGTTTCTGGATACGTTTTAGGGAAGATGAAAGGAATAAGAGACCTGAGTCCTCAAGGTAATCTTTGCCTAAATTTTGGTTTCGCCGGAGCCCATTCTGGATGAAACAAGGTGTTGTGAATAAGGGGTTTTACTCTCCTAAACTTGGTGCTAAAAAGGTCAGTTTTCTTTCTTTTAGGTCACATAATGTTTCTTCTTCTTCTTTTTTTAAAAAAAAATTTTTTTTAAGATTTTCTTTATTTATTTGACAGAGAGAAACACAGCCAGAGAGGGAACACAAGCAGCGGGAGTGAGAGAGGGAGAAGCAGGCTTCCTGCCGAGCAGGGAGCCCGATGTGGGGCTCGATCCCGGGACTCCGGGATCATGACCTGAGCGGAAGGCAGAAGCTTAACCAACTGAGCCACCCAGGCAGCCCTTCATTTTTTTTTAAAGATTTTATTTATTTGACAGAGAGAGAGCACAAGCAGGGGGAGCAGCAGGCAGAGGGAGAGGGAGGGGGAGATGCAGGCTCCCGCTAAGGAGGGAGCGGGCTGCTACACCGATGACAATGACCATAACGACAATAAGGATGGTGACAGCGACATGGGGCTCAATCCCGGGACCCCAGGATCATGATGGAGTCAGAGATAGACGCTTAGCCAACTGAGCCACCCAGGCGCCCCACATAATCTTTCTTCTAAAGATTAAATTAAATTTAATTTTCCCCAAGCTTCCATCTTCCCAGTCTAGAGCGAAATTCTATTAGCTATTATAGGGGATTCCTTGCCCGCCCCTCTATCAGAGATAAGCAGTCTCTGGGGTCTCCCACATTACAGAACACTCAGGGAAGGGCCCCCTGGTGTCTGTGCCCTCTGTCCACATGGAAAGGCTCACTATGCTCACTGACCTGTGCTCATGATCCCCAAATGGGGGTGGGCCCTCTGTTTCTGGGCCAGTTTGGGGCAAGGGTCTCTGCTGAGAGTCAACCTTCTCAGGGCACCCCAGAACCCTTATCCTCAGGCCCCACCCCTCCCTGGAGCATCACAGGGAAGCAATAAGTATTTAAAATGTTCATTTGTAATAAACATGTTTGTTTGTTTGTTTGGGGGTTTGGGTTTTTTTTTTTTTTTTTGCAGCCACTCTTTCAGAGGGGAAAATGGGGCTGAAGCAACCTAGCCAGGGTCGGCCGGGCTCACAAGCAGCTCCCAGCTCGCCCGCTCCAGGCCCGAGGCTCTGTGCTGTCTCCCACCACAATCTGGTGTCAGGCAAGCTTGCACAAAGCCTGCCTATGGTCTTGGGATGGAGGAAGAACAGTCAGGTACACAAACGGAATCAAGTCCCAAACTCAAGTTGTGATAAATCATCTCACCTGGTGGGTGGGGAGGAGGGGAGGGGAGTCAAGTGTTCAGATAATGGCTCTGTGGCTTTGGGAGTTTCCATCTCCTCACATATAAGATGGGGACAGTACTCGCAACCTTTTAAGTTTGTTGAGAAGACCAAAAGAGGAAAAGTATGTGAGAACTCTTTGTAAACTCTAAACGCTGTACATGTTTGCAGTAATGGCAAGGGGTAGAACATGACTGGGCTTAATCTCCGCCATGGCAGGGAACAAAAAGAAAGCCCAGTACCAAGGTCAGGTCACGGAGCTGGGAGCTAGGGACCAAGCAAGAAGCTCTCTTAGACACAAAGACAGAGAACACAGAGAAAGTTTGAGTTCCCAGATTTTTTTGCAGCTAAGGTTCACATGTGAGTGAGCTCCACCAGGGAAATCCCTGGATGAGACTGGGAAGAGGAGTGGAGGTGGAAAGAAAAGGGAGGCAGCAGTTGGGCTAAGCGAGATTAAGTCTCTGGAGCCGAAACGGAGACACTAATTGGAAAACATACATGCACTCTTAGGTCGATTGCAGCACTGTTTACAGTAGTCAAAATATGGAAGCAGCCCGAGTGTCCATCATGAGGCATGGATAAGGAAAATGAGGTGTTTATACACTTGACTATTACACAACCGTAATACAAGACGAGCTCGTACCATTTGAGGCAACATGGGATGACCTGGGGGGTACCATGCTAAGTGAAATAAGTCAGACTGAGAAAGACAAGCACCATAGGATTCTATTCACAAATGGAATCTTAAAAAAGAACAAAAACAAAAAGAAAACAAGAACAAAAACAAATTAATAAAACAAACAGCATATCAGACCTATAAATACAGAGAATAAACTAATGGTGGCCAGAAGGAAGTGGCGGTGGAGGGATGGCCAAAATGGGTGAAGGGGAGTGGGAGGTCCAGGTTTCCAGTTACAGAATAAAGAAGTTACGGGAGAGAAAGGCATAGGGTAAGGAATACAGTCACTTACATTGTAATAGTGTTGTAACGAGACAGATGGTAACAACACTTGTGGTGGAGGGTATAAATCAGGAAGAGTTTGTCAAATCGCTAAGTTGTACACCTGAAACCAGTGTAACATTGTGCATCAGCTACATTCAAAGGCAAAACAAAGAAAGAAAGAAGTGTCCTGGCTGGGGGGGGGGGGGGGGGTTCCAGCCCCTCCTCCCTGGGCAGCAGGCAGCAGAGCTGAGCCTTTCGTCCAGATTGGTCCTGTGGGCTGCACGGGTGTTCCTCCTGGCTTCTTAATGTCTTGGATCTCTCCAAGGTTCTATAAACCACCTAATTTCCTCTAATAAATTCCTTTCTGCTTAAATCAGCCAAAGTGGGATCTGTTGTCCCAGATTGGTATCAGAAGAGATTCCAGGCAAGAAACCCTCAAGGAAAAGAGAATCTGGGACTCGTTTTCTGAACGAGTTGCATTTCCAGACAGCGGAGTGCTGGTTAGCATCAGAAGATGGGATGTCGGTGGGGGCAGGCACATGGTCATGAACCGGCTGCCGCGTCACCTGAGGTCTCCACAGGAAGGTGCCCGTGCGAGGCAAGGGTAACTGAGCAGCTGCTGAAGGGGACCCTCCTCGGTCCCAGTTCACTGGACTATTCTGAAGCGGATCTTATAAAACATTTCAGAAGAATTTCAGTGCGCTTCTTGAAAAGGCGACTTTGGAAAAAGTAACTACAATGCTATTATCCCACATTTTAAAAATACATAACATAATTCCTTAATACCATCAAATATCCAGTCGATGTTCCAATGTCCCCATTGTCTTGCCTTTTTTTTTACCAGTTTGCTCAAATCAAGATCCAAATAACTTCAGTCTTTGCAATTAGTTACTACATCTTAACGTTTCTTTTAATTCACCGATTTCTTTCCCTCTTTGTCTCTATTTTCCCCTCTTTGTCTCTCTTTTTTCCCTCCCTGTTAAAGAAATTGGGTCCTTTGCTCCACAGACTTTCCCACAGACCAACCCCCTTTGATTGTTGGAAAATTAAAATCTGCATTCCCAAGAGTCTTTTGTCTAAGGTGTCACCATGTCCTAGCTTCTCCCAAGCAGATGCCCACGTGGGCCGTGTAGGTGACAGTGAACCAGGAGAGAGGCGACCTTCACAGTGGTGCTGGAGGTGTCAGCGTCTCCCAGGACACTTGTGGTGAGGGCTCTGAGCTCTTGTCCCTGTAACTCCAGGAACCAAGTAGCAGGGGCGGTGGCGGTCCCAGTGTTCCTCCTGGGTGCAGCTTCTTGACCTCCCAGGAGTCCGTAAGCCATCCCCCTCCCTGCAATAAATCCCTTTAGGTGCAGCCTGGAGCCTGGCTAGAGAACATTCTGGTGACTATAGGGGGTGGGGGAAGGATAAGAATAAGCCTTGATTCTGCACAGCACTTTAGAGGTGACAAAACACTTTCACAGGGGCCCCTGGGTGACTCAGTCCACTGAGCATCTGACTCTTGGTTTTTCTCGGATGTGATCTCGGGGTCGTGGGATCAAGCCCCACACTGGGCTGCAGGGAGTCTGCTTGTGATTCTCCCTCTCTGGCTCCCTCTGTCCCTCCCTGCTCTCTCGCTCTCTCTCCAAAGTAAAACCAAAACCCACCTTCATGTATATCATATCATGAGTGCTCTTAAGTAACCCTCAAGGGGGACATTCTTCCCCCCACTGAACAGACGAATGCACTGAGGCTCAGACCAAGCGACCAACCCACACTCCCTCATCTGGGCAATAGCTCAGGACTCAGTCCCAGGTCTTCAGATTCCAGGCTCTCCATTGTCTCCCACCATCCCATCTCCCTCTCCTCACTGGCCTCCACGGTCACAGCACAGATGAGGGTCTGGTGCAAAGGCGGCCTCAGGAAATAAGGCAGCACAGAAGGCTGCAGAGTCTGGAGAAAGACGCCTCACTTTGCACAAGATCAACAAGCATCGTCCCCAAAGGCTCTGCCCCATGAAGTTCGCCCCAGTGCTGCTCAGACAAGGTCCTGGGGTCTGAGCACCCCATGCTTTTCTCCTTCTGCCGCAGACTGCTGGAGAAAGGGGGCAGCAGGAGGTCAGGAAAAGCAGTGTCCCAGACTACCGCCCTGCCCATCACCCGGCTCTGTCACCAAAGCCCCTCCAAGGTCCCTGCTCCAGCCTGCATGTGGAAAGGGCTGCAGCAGTTGTTGGTTGGGGCAGTAAGGTGGGAGGGGCTCAAGGGGACCCTGGGAACACTGAGCCTCGCTTCAGTGCATTACTGATCAAGTTTAAGTAGTCTGAATGAGAGGAGGAGCCAGTGGGGTCTCCGAGAGCCTGTCCCCTGCTGTGTCTGATGGACAGCAGCTTTGATCCCAAGGTCTGAGCTCATAAATAACGTCCCCAGTGCGGGTGCCCTGCGGCTTCTCCAAGGGCAGCTGGCTGACAAGGCCAACTCTCATTTGGAGGGCCCCCGCGGCCCGCCCCAGCCCCACCGCTGGGGGCTGTGATGGCTTTACGGCCAGCCAGCCAACTGTAGTTACTCAGATTTATCACCCTTCAGCGAGGGCAGAGGGAGCCGCTGAAGGCTGCCAATGAACCCTTAAATCACCATGATGGGAAAAGCTGTCAGAGGGAGCAGAGGGCAGGTAGGTAGGAGCCATCCTGGGGGCTTGGGCTTCTTGTTGGCTCCTTGGGTTACAGTCTCCCCGGAGGGGACTGACAGTCTGGAGCACAGTAAGGCCAAGAAGCCCCTCGGGCAGGAGCCAGAAGGACTGCAGGAAATGAGCCAAGAGAATGAGGGCGCCCAGTGCCCGCTGGGCTGGGCTGGGCTGGGCTGGGCAGAGCCATGCAAATGCAGGGGCCCAGCACCCGAACAGCTAGCCGCTGTGACTGGGAGAAGCGGTTCACTGCCATGGTGAGCCTGCGAGTGTGCCTGCCCCAGGTCTCTCCTCCCCGGCAGCACGGCCATCTGCAAACAAAGCTGTGTGGGGCAACCCTGTGTGTGTGCAGACACCTGTACCCTCCTGCGGGGCGTGTCTGTCTGGGGCTCTAGATCAGCAAACAGGTGCATGCGCGCAGTGAGCACAGGGCTGGGTAGATGAGCCTGGGAATTAGCACTGCAGATGTGGGCATGTGGGGTGCAGAGTCAGGACATATTCAGAGGGAGGAGGTTCCGGGTCCCTGTCCACGCCTGCACACTGGGCGAGTCTGGGTATATAGGAGAAAGAAGATACAGGGAAGGAGTGCCTGGGTGGCTCAGTCGGTTAAGCATCTATCGGCTCAGGTCATGATCCCAGGGTCTTGGGACTGGGATCCCCATCAGGATCCCTGCTCAGCAGTGAGTCTGTTTCTTCCTCTCCCTTCTGCCCCTCCACCTGCTTGTGCTCCCTCTCTCCTCTCAAATAAATAAATAAAATTAGGAAGGAAGGAAGGAAGGAAGGAAGGAAGGAAGGAAGGAAGGAAGGAAGGAAGGAAGACACAGGGAAGACAAGGAGAGGAGCTAGTGGTGGTGTTCAGTAAGACAAATAGTGATGACTGAATGGGATGAGAAGAAAGGGAAGGGGGGCAGAGGATGGGGGCAGAGATATAAGCAGAGAGAGAGAGTACGCTCAAATAAAGTGCCCAGATGCCCACACAATGCAGTCAACTCAGCCTCAAATGTGGTCAGAGAGAACAGGAGGAAAAGAGTAGGGGAGAGGTACAGGAAGAAACCCAGAAAGGACAGGGAGAGAAGGAAGGTGGCCCAAAAGGGGAGGAGTGGGGTGAGGCAGCCAGCGGGAACGCCACCAGCTCCAGAGGAACCCCACACCTGGGCTTTGCAGCTGCTCTCACCTCAGTGGGCTCCTTGAGCAGCAGCTGGCTCAGGGGCACGACCTCCCCCAGGGCAGCCCGCCCTCTGGCCACTCCCCTGCCACAGGTGGGCAGCCACCCACGCCCAGTTCAGAGCACAGGGAGAGCCCTCCAGGCTGGGGCAGGGAGGGAAAGAGACGGGGGTCTGTTCTCCAGCGCCCACGGGCTAATGTGCATGTAGGTTTGGGTGCCCCTGCAAAGGCCAGCTGCCACCCCGTACCCGAAGGTGTGCACCCACGTGTCCAGCTCCTTTGAACACCCCTGTCCTGACTGTATGAGGCATCACTTGGGCACAGTAAAGTAGGTCCATGCCACCTCTTCCTGCATCCCTAGAAGTTCCTGGGCTGGGGTGGCAGCGCCTTCCTTTTTGGTCTTGAATTTGCTATGTGGGATCTCTGGGCAGGGCCGTGCCTGCAGGGCTCCGGGAGCCTGAACTCCAGAAGCCAAGGTCTGGACCCTAAGCCTCCAGCTCGCTCTGCAAACCCGGCTCTGCCCCTGTAGACGCCACCCTGTGGGTCTGAGGTATAGGTGCTGTCTCCGTGTTGATAAGGGTGCACCTTGGGTGTGTCTGTGTGGCTCCGGGTTGTCATGAGGCACCTGGCCAGGGCAGAAGCTGGGTGCGCTAAACCAGGTGGCAATTCTCCAGGAGTAACATAGGGAGCCTAGGTGTGAGGAAAAGTCCTCCCGGAAGCCTTCCTAAGGCTGGGCTGGAGCGACCACAGCTCCTGGGCTGGAACTAAGTCTTTAGCAAAGTTATTATCAGTGATTCCATTCATATATGCAAACCTATATAACATAACACCCACTGTGGGGGACAGGCTGCAAGGCAGTCTCTATCTCCTGGTGTCTATGCCTTCGTGAGATCTGTTTCCCAAGAACGTGGATGGGACCCGTGACTTCTAATAGAACCAGGCATCCAAGGTCTCCGTAGCTCCTGGAACATTGCTAAATTCCCTCTTTCTCCAACATCTACAAGAATTTCCATTTTTGAAAGACCATACCCTGCCCCATCATTTAGGTCTAGGGGTAACAGCGATGGCCCCCAGCTACCAACCCATCAGCCCAGCTCAGACATGGGCTCTGGGAGGATGTGAGGGTGTTCCCGAGCTCCCTCTGCTGTACCACACGTGGGACGCAAGGGGGCGTGCTTCCTTCTGCCTTCTCAGAAAGACAGGGCTCCTCATCTACCGACCAGAATCAGCAGCACAAAGCCGGGTACGTGGTAGGACCCCTATCAGTGTTTACTGCTCAAAGAATAAAGGACTGATAAAATAATCCAGGAACAGGGATGCCATGCCTGTTTCCAGCGGAAAGACCACGTTGCCAGGAGCCAGGGGGCTGACAGTGTTGGCCAACAGATGACGTGTGAAGGAACCAGAAGAGGCCAGATTTCTCTGCGGATAGAAACACGAAGCTAGGGACGTCTGGGTGACCCAGAGGGTTAAGCCTCTGCCTTCTGCCCAGGTCATGATCTCAGGGTCTTGGGATTGAGCCCCACATCGCATCGAGCTCCCTGCTGGAGCCTGCTTCCCCCTCTTTCTCTGCCTGCCTCTGCCTACTAAATATTTAAATAAAATCTTCAAGGAAAAAAAGAAAAGAAACACAAAGCTGGCTGTCCGGAGATGCTTCCTCCCTGAGCAAAGCTGGTACCCATGGGGACCTGTGTGCCCCTCCATGGTGGGAGAGAGGCACTGTGGGGACTTAAGCAGCAGAGCTCGTGCCCTTGGAAAGAGCACCTTCCCCTTAACCAGCAGCCCCCACCTGGTGAAAGCTGACAGGGGAGCCAGGAGCCTTCAGCTCGCTCACTGGTGCAGGTCTCAATGTGAAATTAGGTGAAACTGGACCCAGGGAAGGATCTCCGTGGCAGGGAGCCTGAGAGCTAGGGTGTCCATACAGAAAAGGGTTCTCACCTACTTCTGGAGGGTCTGCCCTGCCACCTCTCAATGCAGCACCTGCTGCTCCCTGATACCTGCGAGCTCTCCCACTAGAATACAAAACCTGCCAGCGCACAATGAAGAACTTGGCATTGAAACACCCCGAGGAGAGATAACAAAGGGAAGGAAGTTCTCATGAAGTTCCAAGTGACAGCACCTGTGCCTCCAGGCCTCTGTTCTGCTCGGGTTGGGAAGGGTGGAGTCGGCCGCTGGAGGCCACCACGGGGTGCAAGGGCAGGACACCGCTCTTCCCCCTCCCTTTGACCTGGAATCAGCCACCTTGTAGCGCTGGGGACAGAAGCAGCAGAGACGGTGCCCTCAGCCAGCCCTGACAGCCCGGCTAGCTGGAGAGAAAACAAGGGCATCCCCGTTCTTCATGCCAACTTTTCTCAGCAAAAGGAATAAAACGGCTCACTTATTTTTATCGCCCACAGATTTCTTGGGAAATGGGCTATTAGTTCGCCTAATGTAAAGATAATAGGCTCGTCCCCCTTGGCAAATGGCACTGTCCCAGCCTAAACATGCTCACAGAACCTTCGAAAGCCTCTTCTGCGGAGGACGGAGGATGGAAGGTCTGCCTGGGGGCGGGAGCGGGACTGGAGTGAACCAAGAAGCAGGCCGCTGGGCGCTGGCGGCTGCCACCTGGTGCTGAGTCCTCAGTTTCCCCGGGAGAGGTTACACCTGATACAGTTAACATCCTCAGAGACCCGACTTCCCTCTCCTCTTGGCCCACGGGGCAGAGGCTGGGGCATCAGTGGAGGAGCAGCTCACTGGCTGAATGAGGCTCTCTCTGCTATAAAGCAGGTTCACGGAGCGAGAGGCGTGGTTTCGGGGGGCTCTCCCGGCCGTGCCACTGCCCCCTCAGAAGACATCACTCTGGATTGCACAGTCTTCTTAAAACCCTCACAAACACCTGGCAGGGGGAAGTAGATGCTGTTCACATTGCCCGGCTGGTAATCACCGGTGGATGGAAAAGTGAATACAATCGGGTTGACTCATGCGCACCCTCCCGCCCTTGTTTCACATGGGCAATCCTCTCTCTCCTGCCTCCAGGGGAAGGGGACCCTGCTGTTCCTTTCAGGACCTCATCCTTCACCCCCCTCTGTCTCCATCACAGGACAGAGCAACTGCAGCAACAGCCCTGCAGAGATCCGGGAGGCCAGGCCCTCAGGGAATCCCTGTCCCTCACAGGCAGTGTGCAGGCTCTTCAGCCCTGGGCAAGGACTGTTCTTTTCACCAGAACAAAGGAAAATCCTGGTATTCCTGCAGCCTGCGAGACGGGCCTCCCATGGGAGCCCAGCGCCCTGTGAGGTGGCAGCTTCCCCTGGGTGTCTATCTAGTCACACGGGCTGTACTCTATTTTCTGTTGCGGCTTTGTCACATTTTTCTGCCTTCTCTCTCCATCCAGGCCACCAGCTCTGTGGGAGCAAGGAAGGATGTTGATGGGTCCCATTCTTGGTCCCAGGGAGCCTGGGCAATGCTGGGTAGGGAAGGGGGGTTCAGAGAGATTTACCAGTTTGATGAGACTTGGGGCGGAGGGGTGAGGCAGGGATCTGTGACATGGACCCCAGGGAGTGAGTGTGCAGACCACCTTTCTGTCCCAAGCCTTGGTTTCCTGCTATACTTGGTCTGTGTGTGTCTCCCAAGAATCCAGGCCTGACGCACAGTAGGTGCTCTCCTCCCGCTCCGCTCCTTCCCCGGGCAGCGCTGGCCCTGGAGCTGCGCAAAGCACATGCACCCAGCAGGGACAGCCTCGGGCAAGGTCGAGGGCCAGCTACCTGACCTTCCTCTTCCCTCGGCTGTCAGACATCTCGAGGGTGTCCTGGCCCGGGAATGGACAGAAATGAACTCACATCATCTGTCTCTCTGTCCCAAAGGCGAAAGAGGGCCTGTCTGAAGCCACGGAGACTCTGGGCAGGAGGTTTGCTGGCAGCATGGGGGTTGCTCTGGAGGGCCTGCCCCACCCAGGTCGGGGTGTCCAGCCCAGGGGGGTGAAGCTGCCTTTGACCACCCCTCCAGGACTATCCAGGGGTGATCAGAACCCCTTCAAGGATAGGAATGGGGCTGGGCTCACACCATGTTTCAGAAGAGGGTACCACAGGCCCGTGGGGACAGAGGGGTCCACAACCCCACCGGCTGCTCTGAAGCCGCCACAGAATCGAGTGGGGAGTCACCAGGGACCACAGAAGGATGAGGCCAGGCCAATTTGAGCATGCAAACTCCGAGTAGGCTAGGCCAGTTTACTGATCCGCCTTCCCCTCCTCCTCGTCCTCCTCGCATTTGTCCTCCTCCTCCTCCTCCTCTTTGTCTCTGGGCTCTGAGGTCTCAGCCCCGGGCCCCTCCTCCCCCGTGGGCTCCGCCAAAGGCTCCCCTGTCAGGAGGTACCCCGCCAGCTGTTCCAGGTCCTCCAGGCTTATCCTCTGCAGACGCTCCTCGTGCTCCCGCCGCAGCAGGCGCAGCACCGCCTTGGTGTCGTGGGGCTCGAAGTGCTTGGCCAGGACCAGGCCCAGATGGTGCCACAGGGGCTGGGGCTGGGGGGCCTCTGCAGCCGCTGTGCTTGCCAAGGGCCGCATGATGACGTTGATGGAGGCATTGGGCCCGATGCAGTAGTCGGAGAGACGCTTGTCGTCAGCCAGGTGCTGGCCTCGGAAGAGCAGGTGCTGCCGCTCCTCGGGCACCTGGAGGCGCTCTGACACCAGCTTCTTCAGCATGGCCACACTCTCCTGCCCGGACACCTTCAGGCTGCATCTCCGGCCCAGAAGCAGCTTGACAGTGAGAATCATCGGGCCAGGAGTGGAATCAGGAGGGATCCTCCATGCTCCGAGGCTGCCCTGAGGGTTAAGGGGCAGAGTGGGAGAAGGGGGCTTCTCCCTATCAGTGGAGGGCGGTAGTCCCAGGAGGTCAGGGGCCCAGCCTGAGTAGGCAGCCATTGGCTAATGCTCCATGACGTCACAATGCTGCAGGAGGGCTCATTCTGAGCGTGCGACTCTGGGGGAAATCAGAGGGACATGGTGGGCACAAGACCCTCCCTCCATAAAGGGGGAAAGGAGAGTAGGGTAGGGAGAAGGAGAATCCAACAGGAGAGGGCAGTGGAAGGAAACACAACCTCATTGATTCGTTCAACAAATATGTATTGGATACCTTCTTTGCCAGAAAAGTGCCCAGGACTAGTGGGGTGCTGAGCTCCTGGCTGTGTGGTCGGCACAGGGGCGAAGCATGCTTCTGTGACCAAAAGAGGCGGTCGGCCAGAGACATGTAGGCATTGGCAGTGGGAGGGCTCAGGTGTGCGGGAGCCGGAGCGCGGAGAGGGTAGAGCGGGTTCCCTGGCCGGCTGCGTCTCCTCCCCAGGCCCTGCTATGCTGACTCCTCACCACCGCATAGGCACTATGGCCATGCTCTCCGTTTGCCAGAGGAGACCTTGGAGTTCTGTTGACCCACACAGCAAGCAGGCAGCATAGCTGTGTCCTCACCGCTAGCACGTGTGGCCTCCCAAGACATCGGCCCAGGGCCTCCGGTGTGCCCGGCCTTCGGCAGACCCCCAGGGCTCCAAGCTGAATAGGGAACGAGCTCCTCCTGCTGTGCTGAGTTTTCTGGCCTGTTCATTCTCATTCCTGGATCAAGCCCTTTCTATATGCCGGCACATTTAAGCCCATGAGGAAGGTATCATAATGCATTTGATTTCTTTTTTTAAGACTTTATTTATCTGTTTGAAAAAGCAAGAAAGAACATGGGTGGAGAGAGAGGCAGCAGGAGAGGGAGAAGCAGATTCCCTGGAGAGCAGGGAGCCTGACACGGGACTTGATCTCAGGACCCTGAGACCGTGACCCGAGCCAAAGGCAGGTGTTTAACCGAGTGAGCCACCCAGGCGCCCTCATAATGCATTTTAGAAATGAGCGAGTGTGAAGAAGACCTGGCTGATTTCCCAACTGGTCAGGGGATTTTGCCCTGGACCCCTCCTGGCTCCCGCACTCTCCCCACTCCCCGTGCTCCACTGGTATGCTCAGCTCCCTCCTCCTGTCTTCTCCCTCCAGCAACACTTTGAACATTGGTTGTTCAATACCACCTCCTCCAGGCTGCCAACAGCCTTGGGCTTTCCAGACCTTGCTCTTGTATAGCACCCAGCCCACATCCCCTCCCAGGGTCACTCCAACCATCCCTCTCTTCAGGTCCTGGTAGCCTCGGGCCATGTTCTCAATCTCACCCCAATTCTAGTCCATAGGGAAACCAAGCCCACCAGCCGGGAAGCCCCTGACATGTTGTCCTTTCCTACCAACCAGAGTGCTGTCCCAGTTCCCCGGCTGCTGCCCCACCCCCCTCCTCCTCCTCTCCGTCACCAAAGGAGCCCTCTCCTTGCTTCCATTCTTCTTCAGAAATGTCTTTGAGGGGCACCTGGGTGGCTCAGTTCTTGGGCATCTGCCTTTGGCTCAGGTCATGGTCCTGGAGTTCCGGGATCGAGCCCCGCATCGGGCTCCTGCTCAGCGGGAAGCCTGCTTCTCCCTCCCTTGCTCCCACTGCTTGTGTTCCCTCTCTGGCTGTATTTCTCTCTGTCAAATAAATAAATAAAATCTTTAAAAAAAAAAGGAAGAAAAAAGAAAGAAAGAAAGAAAGAAAGAAAGAAGAAATGTCTCTGAAATCCACCCCTTATCTGCATCTCCACTCCAAGGCAATCCAGCTTCTCGTCTTCCTCCAGCTTGTGGCTGGGAATTCATAGTTAATCTCTGTCCAGTCCCACCCTTGTGGGGCCCTTCATGCTATAGCCAAAGGAGTCTTCCTAAACCAAAGTGAGGCCAAGTCCCTCCTCTACATAACACCATCCAATTTAATCCTTTTAGTCTTTGGAACTAAAATCAGCCTCCTTAGCCCCATACCCAAGAGCACCATGGCCCCGCCCTGCTTTCCTCTCCCCCAAACCTCATTGCTTCCCCCACACTGCCTCCTCCACTCCAGACAACCACCAGCCATTCCCTCTACTTGCTTGTCCCATGTGAAGTCTTTGAAGCTGGTTAAAAACCACCTCCTCCAGGAAGCCCTCACTGCTTTCCCCAGTCTTGGAAGAGACAGTCCCACTCTCCCTCTGTGTATTTGTTAACCCCTTTGAACATGCACCTAGCACTGTCTCCCTTACCATCTATCCGAGGGAGTGCGTCTTACCAGTCTTTGTAACCCCTACCACCAGCCCAGTACAGGGAAGCCTTCAAATACACATCTGTTGAATGAAGATAAATTTAAACCTGCTGAACTATGCAGGAGGGTGCAGGATAGGATGTGAAAAGATTTAAAAAAAAAAAAAAAACTGCCTGCAGCCTCTCCCTTGCCCCTCCTTCTCCCCCAAGAGAGATGAAAATCCAAAATCACACAAAAAATAAATCAGAAAGTGATTCTAATCTTTACCAAAGGATCTTCTATCATATTCTTTAAATAGTCAACGACCTTGGTGCATTTGAAATAAGATAGAATTTACAAATGAGCATGTAGTGTGTGGGGTCCCTGTGGACTCCACAATGTCAGGGCATCTGCTCGGAGGGAGCAGAGCGTGGGTGAGGCTTCTCCCTGGCCATCTAGAAGTTCCAGCCTCTGGAGGGGAGGACTCTGCGGTGGATAAACCATGGGAAGGACAGTATTCGGGGCATACCATGCGAGATGCCCAGAGCAGAGGTAATCCAAGAAAGCTTCCTGGAGGGGGCCAATTTTGAGCTGTCTTCTGCAAGATACAAAGAAAGATGAGATGGTCTGCAATCTCCTGGTTTTGGGTCTTCTGAGGAAAATGGTAGGAACAAGAGTTCTGGGCATGGAGGGAGATAAGAACAAGCCATCCGCCTCTAGCCTCCTCTTCTTCAGACCATCTACCCAGTGGGAGGACTGAGGAAGGTCCTGGCTTCTAGTACATGTGAGAGCCACATCTCAGGCTCCATCTCTCCAAGGCTACTTGGTGCCCTTGTGACAGGATTTTGAGGGCCACAACTGCTGATCACACTTTTCAAATCAGGTTCCCTGGTCTAGAGAGTCCCACGTTCCTAACAGGGCAAGGGGACAGAAGCAGCAGAATTGGGGGTGTCTCAGGAAACTGAAAAAGATGATCGCCACCTGACCCCCGCCCTTGTGCCGGGAGCTCCCATTGCCTTTCCCAAAGAGAACAATGGAGGCATCCTGCTGGGCCCTCAGATCATGTCTGGAACCTGAAAAGTTTGCCGTGTTTCCCATGCAATTGCTTGTCCTGACTATGCGATGAGCGTGAGAAAATGTGATTGTGTGATCAGAGCATGCAATCAGACAATGATTGCCATAATTGGAGGGAAGTTTAGCGGGAATGACTGGGTTTTATGACTTGAGGGGAAGGAAAGAACAAGTGCCCAGCGAACACCGGAGGGCGGTGGGCTCCGCCCCCTTTTGCAGAGGACTACAAACGCAGTTGTGTCACTGTGAAGCAAGTGCAATGTCTGTGTTGGGGGCAGGTGTCTGGGGATAGGTCTGTGAACCCCAGGGTATCAATCGGCCCTGGAAATACTTAACAGATTGACGAGGTTGGTCCGTTGGTCAGCTGAGGCTGTGAACTCCCTAAGCTAATCGCCCTGTGTCCAGCTGCCAGCCTGGGGCCTGCCTGAAGCAAGCCTCCTTGTGAATTTCACTTGCCTGTTGTCTGATCCCTGCTCAGTCTTCCTTGCAGGTCACGCCCCCAGGCCCCAACCCAGTGCCTGACCCATGAAGGCATTCAGTGCACATGTGTATAGACTAGTCAATGTAAACGTGAGCTCTGTCACCCCCAACTGTCAGGGAAGACCCCATCACACGCCAGAAAAGTGCCCAGACCGTGATTCCCCACGCACGGAGGGAACTCTCACTGCGTGCACAGGTAGGCGGGCCATGTGTGACTGGCCCAGGGGAAGAAGGTCCAAGATGCTCTCCGACAGCTGGGGGGAGAGCACAACCACTTCCTGGGACTGCACAAGAAGCTCATCGAAAAGGTAGGTATGACCTCTGCCCACCTCCGTCCCTGGGCCAGTTTTCAAGCTATTACACTTTAACAACATCAGGCTGGCCTTTCAGGGGCAATATCAGGAGATGCAGGGAAGAGAGAGCACGGAGAAGCTGCAGGAGAAGCTGTCCTGGAGACCACGCCAGCAAAAGAGAGATGAAGGGACAGAAAGGGGAGGGGTGGTGGACGACGAACACGAGGGCTGAGCACAGGGACCGGCGGCGGAAAGAGGGAGCACAGGGAGAAGCAAGGAAGGGACAGGAGAGAAGGTGCAGGGCCCAGGAACGGTGCGCAGGGGCAGCGGGAAGAAGGCGCGCTTGTCCTAGGGCAGGAAAGAGTAACGAAGGAAGAGCAGGAAGGACTTGTGAATGAAAAAGAAGTGGAATAAAGACTTCCAAAGCCTCCCTTCTGAGAGCAGCGCCCCTCTTCTCTCTCCTCACAGCCTGCAGGTAGCTCCTCACATGGTTGTGAATTTGAAGACTTCTTTCCTAGAAGGAAAGCATATGGGTGGACATAATTATTTTTTATTTATTTTTATTTTGGCAGAGAGTGAAGCCTGGGCAGCTGCTCCCTGGCAGAGGGATCGAGGGCCTGGATCCGTGATTCTGGGACCCCTGTGGCCTCCAGCCCCATGCCCCCCTCACTTGTACCCTCACCACGCGGCAGCGACCCCTGGGTGCCAAGGAGGCCCGTGCTCTGCAGGGACGCTCTCTGAGCCCCTAGAAGCGAGAATGCTGACTACCAGACAGAGTGAGGGTGGACAGGTCCCCAGAGAGCCCCGCGACAACCACTGCCTGCAGGCCTACTATGCTGTGGCCTGAGACCCCCCTCAGCCCGTGTCCCTTCCTGGAGCTGTCACCTTCCAGGTGGGGCCTCTCAGGCTGCTTGGTCTCAGGCAGGCCTAGCCCAGGTCAGAAGAGGCAGCTCCTTAGGCCGCCCCTGCCCCTGGCTGCCCTCTGCGGGGTCTGGCACATAGTAGGTGCTCGGTAGCTCCATGAGGCCCACTGCCACAGCCTCACCACCTGGCCCGTACGGGCTGTCTCAGCAGCTGCGTAAAAGTGGGTCTGCGGCTGCTCCAGGAGGAGCCCTGAGGTCCCCTTGACACGTCTTAGGGAGCTGAGGCTAAGGCTTGAGGGCCAGGCTGGGAGGACCAAGGGAGCTAGAGTGCAAAGAAGGCGGCAGAGAGTGTGGGGCCACTGGAACCATCCCAGCCCTGCCCTCACTGAGTGTGGGCCACCCAGCCTCTCTGTGGGCCTTGTCCCCACACCAGACAATGTTCTGCCCTTTGCCACTGGCCTGGAGCCCCCAGAAGTCAGACCCCAGCCTCTCTGCGGGCCTTGCAGGTAAGCCTCCCACCTGGAAAACCAGAGGAGTGCGGCCCGCTGTGACCACTAGATGTCACTGGTGACCCCGCAGGCCCGCTCACCCTCTTGGGGAACCCAGGCCAGAGCCTGTCCTGCCTCACACTGCCAGTCGTCCACTGCCCACGCCCGCAGGGCGCGCCCCAGACATAGACATCAGTGCCCACCCTGAGGCAGGAGGAGAGAGGCTAGTAAGACCGGCCCCTCTGGGGGCCACACACAGACCCACCATTTCAGCACTGTGCATAGACTTTACCGTGGAGGGGAAGGGAGGGACTCCGGACCCCAACCAGCCAGGCCAGAGAGGCTTTGCTCTCAGGGAGGACTTGGGGTGGGGCTGAAGGGGGAACAGGAGCTGCCCCAGGGGCAAAGGCAAGAAGGGCATCCTGGCTGAGGACCCAGCACACAAGTCTGTGGGGGAGGAGCGTGGGCTTCGGCATGGTGGCAGGCCAGGCAGGTTGCCCCTGGGCAGGGACAAAACAAGCAGCGGCCAGTCACCTGAAGGTGACTTTCCAGGGGCCAAAATGTCTCTGAGTTAAATCTACGTGGTAGATCCCTGCAGGACACCCAGGAGTCCCATAGCCACTGTCACTCTTATTCACACATACGCATGCGCGCGCGCACACACACACGGATACACACGCGCTCTGCTCTGCTGAGCCAGGCTGCGATCCTTTCCCACACTCTCTCGGAGCTCTGCCAGGGCTGGAGAAATGATAGGACCCCAACCAGCGGGGAACTGCCTCGAGTGAGCTCCCGCCTCCCCCAGCACCTTCTCTGTGAGTGGACACACCGCCTGTCATTTCTGCGGGGGGAGGGGCACTCAACCATGATCCATCCACCCTGGGCTGTGCGACTGCAACGGATTATAAATAGTTTGCATCAGCCCATAGCCGTGATGTGCGGTGTTCATTTAAACATACTGTAAGTCCTCTGGACTCAAGCGTCATGTATGTAAACCCTCCCGGACCGGGATTCCACTAGATGACTCCTCAGACAAGGGACCATCCTCGAGCACTGGGGTGGGGGGAGGGAGGTCTCTGATCCATGGGGCCAGGGCTGGTTATTCATGTCCATACCTAGTCTTACACATCACATCAAGTATGTGCCAGACATGGTGTGTATGCTACACTGTGGGGAGTGATCTCTGCAAACTTCCCAGGAACAAAAGCCAGTACTCTGACCCAGCTCAGACCTAGCAGGGGGGCACCGAGGGGCAGGTGCGAGGGGGAAAAGCCGTTCTCACCATTCCTAGAAAAGAGGGAAAAATCCTGGAAAGAGAGTTTAGGCAGAGCCTGCCATTGGTGTCCTTCAGGCCAGGAGAGATGGGCTAACTCTGAAAAGGCTTCTCCCAGGACAGCTTCAGAAAATTTGCCAGGAGGTTGTGGGTGGCAGGGGCTCAGAGAGTGTCAGAGGGTTGGGGAGGGGTCTGTGGGGTCAGGCAGGAGGCTGCCCTCCTCACCTGGAGCCAGGGAGTGAGAAGAGTCAAAGGCCCCGGGTGGCTGGGATGGGGGCAGGAGGGCTGACATGCGGGCCAGGCAGAGGGCATCATGGGGTAGATTCCGAGTCCACACGGGGGCCCTGTAACTCAGCATGTGTCCCCCAGCCCCTGAATACTATTTCTCCGTCTAAAGTGATTTCAGAAAAAAATCCATAATCTTGTCTTGGTTGCAACACTAAGAAAAAAGATGTATTCCCCTCCAGGCTGGATTTAGTGGAGTTCCTGGGTCAGGTGGATGGTGGCGGCTACAGAGACCCGTGTGAGGGCCAGATGGGTCCTGGAGGGCCTGGCATTCGTGGGTACCCCACACACACACACCCAGAACGGCTTTGATGAATGCTCCCTTCCCCCCGGGAGTGACTGTTCCTTTGAAGATCTGTGTCATCAATCAGAGTGGCAGGAACCTACCACCACGCAGCACAGATGAAACAGGAGGGCATGAGAAGCAAGGGCGCACGAGGTGTCCACGGAGCCCTGCCCCGAGTGCCTGTCGCTGCCCTTGCAAATCCGCAGCTGGCCCTGGGTGGAGAAGCCTGGGGCCGCTCTAAAGAGGCAGGCACACTCACCTTGCAGACCCAAAGGGGCTCCTCGCTGCTCCTGGGGAGGAGCCAAGTCTGGCCCTTCAAGGCCTGGCCGTTGGCCTAAGGGTGCTGAGGCCATATGCGTGCTGATATTCTGGCCCAACCACCCCTTCTCTCCGTTGAACTAAAGGCAGGTTCTTGCCAAGGGGGATGGCTTGTAATCTGCTGTCTGGTCTTTGCCCCCAAAGGACACTGGGACGGAAATGAAGATCCAGAGGGGAAAGGGGGCAGAGATCTGGGAACGGACGAGGTGAGGCTGGACTTGGGGGAACCAAGCTATCTGGGAGGCAGGCCTCTAGCAGGAGAAGAGGAACCGAATCAGAACTGAGCAGGCAGCTAGTGAACTTGGATTTGATTCCGGCTTTGTTAACCCTAAGGAGCCCCAACTGGCAGGGAGGCAATGGGCTGCCCAGACTGCTGATTGCTGTAGGGGTTGACTGCCTGCTCTCCAGCAGCGACCATAAGCAGCCAGTCATTGGAAAAAGCTGGAGCCAAAAGCAAGAGGGGGAAAATTCTATTCCGGCCAGTAGTCCTCCTAAGGGCTCTTTCAACAGCATCGTTCTGGTGTTAACACCCAAGCAAAAAACTGCTGGACTGATAGCCTGAAATCCCAGAGGGTGGTCCTCCCGGGTCCCCAACATGGGCTCAACAGCTTCTGCACTGTGGTGCTCCCTGAGCTGTAAGAATATTACTCTGGACTGATGACCTGTGTCCTTTAAGTCCGCCACCACCACATGTTCCTGGGACTCCCAGACAAGCCAACTCATCCTCTCACTCACAGGGACCTTATTCAGAGCGGAGTGGGAAGGGGCAGGCAGGGAGGACCCAGCAGTGGGGGGAGCGCCAGATCCGAGGGGGACAGGGGCTGCCAAGAGTTATTCGTGGGCTCTTTGTCCTGGAGAGAACGCGGGATGTCCAGGGAGTCATGGGTCAGCTGTTGGCCAGCCCCCCCCACCCCCTTGGCCTCTGCAAAATATTGGCCCTAGTGATGCCCTTAACATACCTGCGTCTTCTCGGAGTCCTCCACGTCAGGCTCAGTAACTGCTGGCTTGAGACCCTCTCTGGCATTTGTAATTGGCCTGGATGCTAAAGGCTCCAAAGGGGCCTGGAGGATGGGGGGTGGGGCAGTGGGCAGGTGGCTGGGTCGTGGGCTCACTGGATGGAGGCCGAGAGCTACTCCGACTGTGGACAGCAGCTTGCCAGCACGGTGACCGTAGGGACAGGAAGCAGGGCATGTGAGGGGCCCATGGGCTCCCTGCCTGCCGCTCTGAGCCCAGGTGGAAAGAGGATGCCTCCAGCCTGGACAGGTTTGAGGAAATGGAAACGAGGGACACACCTATGTGTTCTGACTCAGCTTCGGTGCTGGGTATTGGGTCTTCAGCCGGGGGAAGCCTCCAGTCCCTTGGCTGGGTGGGCAAAGGCAGAAGTAACACCCAGGCCGGTTTCTTTGCCGGCCAGGAACCTGTAGCTCAGGAATGGGCGGTCTTGTGGAATCCCGTAGCTCTTCTCCCCAAGCTGCTTCAAGAGTCACCAGGGGGATGGGGCGCCTGGGTGGCTCAGTTGGTTAAGCAACTGCCTTTGGCTCAGGTCATGATCCCGGAGACCCGGAATCGAGTCCCACATCGGGCTACCTGTTCAGCAGGAAGCCTGCTTCTCCCTCTCTCATTCCCCCTGCTTGTGTTCTCTCTCTTGCTGTGTTTCTCTGTCAAATAAATAAATAAAAAGTCTTAAAAAAAAAAAAAAAGAGTCACCAGGCGGTCAGTACAGGAACCCTCCACACATACACACTGTCCAAAACCACAGGGCCTGCTCTCATGCTCCCTTCCCTCTCCCCTTCCCCCATGGCCACCTCCCTGCCCAGACACAGTAGGGAAGAAGGAGGAAAAGGGTGCTTGAGTGTGGAAGGATTTCAGATCGCATTTAGGGAGAAATTTCTGAAGAGAGCCTGAGAGGCTGCTTCCTGCAAACTTTGAGCAGTAAAGAAAACGAGCCCTGTTTAACTGAATCAAGTCAGAAACAGAGTTAGCCAGAAAAGGGGGCGGGGATAGACCACAGCCACAGGACTTTGACAAACAGATGACCTTGAAAAGCCCTCATTGGGAAAGGGGAGGGGAGGGACTGGGCAGAAAGGGCCCCTGCCCTCTTGTCCAGCAGGCCTCATGTGAATGCAATGGGAAATGACCAACTGGGACAGAATCCTGTTTTGACTAGCAGAAGAGGTGATCCTCTTACTGTGGCCCAAGCCTGGGACGCTTGGGTTGTAGAATCACAGACTGTTGGAGAGAAAGGGGGGCTGAAAGAGCAGGCCCCACCACCCCATCAAGAAACTGGGGCCCAGAGAGGTAGCTTGCTAACTTCAGTCCTCTTTCCGGGGGGGGGGGGTCCATACCCAGGGTCCCCTGGGGAGAATGCCCTTCCAGGAGAGGCATTGGCAAGCTGCATGTGAGGGGTGCTCCCCAAGGCCCCAGCCAAGTTTCTGGGCCCCAGATGAGGAGTGAATCGCTGGTTCCCCCTGGAGGGGAGTAGTCAGTCACCCCATATAAGTTTATTTTTATACATGTCTGATCTATTTCACATCCGCTCAGATATTTTGACACATATACAGGAAATGTGACTCTCCCCCATATGGCAGTGTTTGGTTGGCCAGATCTGGGGAGACTCAGTGGGGTCACAGAGGAGCAGAGGGGAGTTGGAGCATCAGGGAAGAATGCCAGAGGCCTGAGGCCGTGAAGGGCACTTGCGGCCAGCAGGCGAGGACCAGGGTCATGGTTGGGTCAATCCAGGAATCCCCCTGCCTGGGTACAGAGCCCCAGGGCCCACACCTAGGAGGCTGCATGTGCTGGGGCTGCTGGTCTCCCAGGAGGATGAGCTGAAGGTGAAGCCACCCAGCAGAGGACAACGAGAGTGAGCAGCCCCGGGCACGGGGCTGTTGGACAGGCAGAGATGAGACGGGCCAGAGACAGAGACCAATGTGCCGTGGGCCTCAGCAAAGGGGCAGATCAGCATACCGGCACACTGGCCGGAGGAGAGCCAGAGACCTGTGGCTCACGTGAAACAAAAGGCAGTCCCCAGCT